>CAKAOJ020001889.1:0-23228 GCA_916701645.2 Sebastolobus alascanus
CAATTTTTTACCCGGTTTTTGGATTTTCCAAGGGAAAAATTTTTTGGAGCCATTTTTTAAAAAATTTTTTTTTTCTTAAAAATCTTTTGGTGTTTCAAGAAAAAAAAGTTTGCAAGTTTATTACCTAAATTTTGGGGTTCTGAAGGAATGCTTGGGGATTTTTTTAAAAAAAAATAGGCCATTTATTTACTGTTTTGGATTTTTTAATAAAAATTGTTTTCCCCAAAAATTGATTTTTTAAAAAAATCCCTTTTTTTTCTTTTTGGGGGTGTTTCTGAGTGTTTTGGAAGAAAAACCCTTTCAATTTTTTCCTTTAGTTTTCCGGAATTTAGAAAATGAAAATTTGATTTTGGGGCCCCTTTGAAAAAAAAAATTTGGTTTTTTTTAAATTGTTTTTTTTTTTTTTAAAAATTTTTTTAAAAATTTTTTTTTGTTTTATGGGTTTTTTTTTTAAAAACTTTTTTTTTAAAAAAATTTAATTTTAAAAAGGGGTTTTTTTAAAAAAAAAAAAAATTTTTTTTTTGGGAAAATTTTAAAAAAAAATCTTTTTCACAATAATCCACTTTTGAGTGTTTCTTGAGGAGAAATGAGTTTCTGAGTGTTTTTGGAAGAAAAACACAGTTTAAGCAAGTTTAGTGATGGACGCTAGAGTTTTGCCAGGAATTGAGCTAAGAATGAAGATTTTATATTTGAGGCCAATTCTTGTGTAAAGTGTGTATATACTAGGTTCCCTTTCATGTTTATCCTGTTTTGGATGTTTCCAATGCAACATTTGTGTTTATGTGATGAACTTGCATCTTTTTCACAATAATCCACTTTTGAGTGTTTCCAATGCAACATTTGTGTTTATGCGATGAACTTACATCTTTTTCACAATAATCCACTTTTGAGTGTTTCTTGAGGAGAAATGCGTTTCTGAGTGTTTTTGGAAGAAAAAGACAGTTTAAGCAAGTTTAGTGATGGACGCTAGAGTTTTGCCAGGAATTGAGCTAATAATGAAGATTTGATACTTGCAGTCCACTTATTATGTAAAATTATAGAAAGCTATATTCTCCTTCATATTCATCCTGTTTTGGATGTTTCCAATGCAAGAGATGTGTTTCTGCGATGAACTTGCATCTTTTTCAAAATAATCCTCTTTTCAGTGTTTCTTGATGAGAAATGAGTTTCTGAGTGTTTCTGTAAGAAAAAGACAGTTTAAGCAAGTTTAGTGATGAACGCTAGAGTTTTGCGAGGAATTGAGCTAAGAATGAAGATTTGATGCTTGGAGGCCAATTTTTGTATAAAAATGTTCATAAACTAGGTTCCATTTCATATTCATCCTGTTTTGGATGTTTCCAATGCAAAAGATGTGTTTCCGCAATGAACTTGCATCTTTTTCACAATAATCCACTTTTGAGTGTTTCTTGAGGAGAAATGCATTTCTGAGTGTTTCTGGAAGAAAAAGACAGTTTAAGCAAGTTTAGTGATGGACGCTAGAGTTTTGCAAGAAATTGAGCTAAGAATGAAGATTTGATGCTTGGAGGCCAATTTTTGTATAAAAATGTTCATAAACTAGGTTCCATTTCATATTCATCCTGTTTTGGATGTTTCCAATGCAAAAGATGTGTTTCCGCAATGAACTTGCATCTTTTTCACAATAATCCACTTTTGAGTGTTTCTTGAGGAGAAATGCATTTCTGAGTGTTTCTGGAAGAAAAAGACAGTTTAAGCAAGTTTAGTGATGAACGCTAGAGTTTTGCCAGGAATTGAGCTAAGAATGAAGATTTTATATTTGAGGCCAATTCTTGTGTAAAGTGTGTATATACTAGGTTCCCTTTCATGTTTATCCTGTTTTGGATGTTTCCAATGCAACATTTGTGTTTATGTGATGAACTTGCATCTTTTTCACAATAATCCACTTTTGAGTGTTTCCAATGCAACATTTGTGTTTATGCGATGAACTTGCATCTTTTTCACAATAATCCACTTTTGAGTGTTTCTTGAGGAGAAATGCGTTTCTGAGTGTTTTTGGAAGAAAAACACAGTTTAAGCAAGTTTAGTGATGAACGCTTGAGTTTTGCCAGGAATTGAGCTAATAATGAAGATTTGATACTTGCAGTCCACTTATTATGTAAAATTATAGAAAGCTATATTCTCCTTCATATTCATCCTGTTTTGGATGTTTCCAATGCAAGAGATGTGTTTCTGCGATGAACTTGCATCTTTTTCAAAATAATCCTCTTTTCAGTGTTTCTTGATGAGAAATGAGTTTCTGAGTGTTTCTGTAAGAAAAAGACAGTTTAAGCAAGTTTAGTGATGAACGCTAGAGTTTTGCGAGGAATTGAGCTAAGAATGAAGATTTGATGCTTGGAGGCCAATTTTTGTATAAAAATGTTCATAAACTAGGTTCCATTTCATATTCATCCTGTTTTGGATGTTTCCAATGCAAAAGATGTGTTTCCGCAATGAACTTGCATCTTTTTCACAATAATCCACTTTTGAGTGTTTCTTGAGGAGAAATGCATTTCTGAGTGTTTCTGGAAGAAAAAGACAGTTTAAGCAAGTTTAGTGATGGACGCTAGAGTTTTGCAGGAATTGAGCTAAGAATGAAGATTTTATATTTGAGGCCAATTCTTGTGTAAAGTGTGTATAAACTAGGTTCCATTTCATATTCATCCTGTTTTGGATGTTTCCAATGCAACATTTGTGTTTATGTGATGAACTTGCATCTTTTTCACAATAATCCACTTTTGAGTGTTTCTTGAGGAGAAATGCATTTCTGAGTGTTTCTGGAAGAAAAAGACAGTTTAAGCAAGTTTAGTGATGGACGCTAGAGTTTTGCAAGAAATTGAGCTAAGAATGAAGATTTGATGCTTGGAGGCCAATTTTTGTATAAAAATGTTCATAAACTAGGTTCCATTTCATATTCATCCTGTTTTGGATGTTTCCAATGCAAAAGATGTGTTTCCGCAATGAACTTGCATCTTTTTCACAATAATCCACTTTTGAGTGTTTCTTGAGGAGAAATGCATTTCTGAGTGTTTCTGGAAGAAAAAGACAGTTTAAGCAAGTTTAGTGATGGACGCTAGAGTTTTGCCAGGAATTGAGCTAAGAATGAAGATTTTATATTTGAGGCCAATTCTTGTGTAAAGTGTGTATATACTAGGTTCCCTTTCATGTTTATCCTGTTTTGGATGTTTCCAATGCAACATTTGTGTTTATGTGATGAACTTGCATCTTTTTCACAATAATCCACTTTTGAGTGTTTCCAATGCAACATTTGTGTTTATGCGATGAACTTACATCTTTTTCACAATAATCCACTTTTGAGTGTTTCTTGAGGAGAAATGCGTTTCTGAGTGTTTTTGGAAGAAAAACACAGTTTAAGCAAGTTTAGTGATGAACGCTTGAGTTTTGCCAGGAATTGAGCTAATAATGAAGATTTGATACTTGCAGTCCACTTATTATGTAAAATTATAGAAAGCTATATTCTCCTTCATATTCATCCTGTTTTGGATGTTTCCAATGCAAGAGATGTGTTTCTGCGATGAACTTGCATCTTTTTCAAAATAATCCTCTTTTCAGTGTTTCTTGATGAGAAATGAGTTTCTGAGTGTTTCTGTAAGAAAAAGACAGTTTAAGCAAGTTTAGTGATGAACGCTAGAGTTTTGCGAGGAATTGAGCTAAGAATGAAGATTTGATGCTTGGAGGCCAATTTTTGTATAAAAATGTTCATAAACTAGGTTCCATTTCATATTCATCCTGTTTTGGATGTTTCCAATGCAAAAGATGTGTTTCCGCAATGAACTTGCATCTTTTTCACAATAATCCACTTTTGAGTGTTTCTTGAGGAGAAATGCATTTCTGAGTGTTTCTGGAAGAAAAAGACAGTTTAAGCAAGTTTAGTGATGGACGCTAGAGTTTTGCCAGGAATTGAGCTAAGAATGAAGATTTGATGCTTGGAGGCCAATTTTTGTATAAAATGTGTATAAACTAGGTTCCATTTCATATTCATCCTGTTTTGGATGTTTCCAATGCAAAAGATGTGTTTCCGCAATGAACTTGCATCTTTTTCACAATAATCCACTTTTGAGTGTTTCTTGAGGAGAAATGCATTTCTGAGTGTTTCTGGAAGAAAAAGACAGTTTAAGCAAGTTTAGTGATGGACGCTAGAGTTTTGCGAGAAATTGAGCTAAGAATGAAGATTTGATGCTTGGAGGCCAATTTTTGTATAAAAATGTTCATAAACTAGGTTCCATTTCATATTCATCCTGTTTTGGATGTTTCCAATGCAAAAGATGTGTTTCCGCAATGAACTTGCATCTTTTTCACAATAATCCACTTTTGAGTGTTTCTTGAGGAGAAATGCATTTCTGAGTGTTTCTGGAAGAAAAAGACAGTTTAAGCAAGTTTAGTGATGGACGCTAGAGTTTTGCCAGGAATTGAGCTAAGAATGAAGATTTTATATTTGAGGCCAATTCTTGTGTAAAGTGTGTATATACTAGGTTCCCTTTCATGTTTATCCTGTTTTGGATGTTTCCAATGCAACATTTGTGTTTATGTGATGAACTTGCATCTTTTTCACAATAATCCACTTTTGAGTGTTTCCAATGCAACATTTGTGTTTATGCGATGAACTTACATCTTTTTCACAATAATCCACTTTTGAGTGTTTCTTGAGGAGAAATGCGTTTCTGAGTGTTTTTGGAAGAAAAACACAGTTTAAGCAAGTTTAGTGATGAACGCTTGAGTTTTGCCAGGAATTGAGCTAATAATGAAGATTTGATACTTGCAGTCCAATTATTATGTAAAATTATAGAAAGCTATATTCTCCTTCATATTCATCCTGTTTTGGATGTTTCCAATGCAAGAGATGTGTTTCTGCGATGAACTTGCATCTTTTTCAAAATAATCCTCTTTTCAGTGTTTCTTGATGAGAAATGAGTTTCTGAGTGTTTCTGTAAGAAAAAGACAGTTTAAGCAAGTTTAGTGATGAACGCTAGAGTTTTGCGAGGAATTGAGCTAAGAATGAAGATTTGATGCTTGGAGGCCAATTTTTGTATAAAAATGTTCATAAACTAGGTTCCATTTCATATTCATCCTGTTTTGGATGTTTCCAATGCAAAAGATGTGTTTCCGCAATGAACTTGCATCTTTTTCACAATAATCCACTTTTGAGTGTTTCTTGAGGAGAAATGCATTTCTGAGTGTTTCTGGAAGAAAAAGACAGTTTAAGCAAGTTTAGTGATGGACGCTAGAGTTTTGCAAGAATTGAGCTAAGAATGAAGATTTGATGCTTGGAGGCCAATTTTTGTATAAAAATGTTCATAAACTAGGTTCCATTTCATATTCATCCTGTTTTGGATGTTTCCAATGCAAGAGATGTGTTTCCGCAATGAACTTGCATCTTTTTCACAATAATCCACTTTTGAGTGTTTCTTGAGGAGAAATGCATTTCTGAGTGTTTCTGGAAGAAAAAGACAGTTTAAGCAAGTTTAGTGATGGACGCTAGAGTTTTGCAAGAAATTGAGCTAAGAATGAAGATTTGATGCTTGGAGGCCAATTTTTGTATAAAAATGTTCATAAACTAGGTTCCCTTTCATGTTTATCCTGTTTTGGATGTTTCCAATGCAAAAGATGTGTTTCCGCAATGAACTTGCATCTTTTTCACAATAATCCACTTTTGAGTGTTTCTTGAGGAGAAATGCATTTCTGAGTGTTTCTGGAAGAAAAAGACAGTTTAAGCAAGTTTAGTGATGGACGCTAGAGTTTTGCCAGGAATTGAGCTAAGAATGAAGATTTTATATTTGAGGCCAATTCTTGTGTAAAGTGTGTATATACTAGGTTCCCTTTCATGTTTATCCTGTTTTGGATGTTTCCAATGCAACATTTGTGTTTATGTGATGAACTTGCATCTTTTTCACAATAATCCACTTTTGAGTGTTTCCAATGCAACATTTGTGTTTATGCGATGAACTTACATCTTTTTCACAATAATCCACTTTTGAGTGTTTCTTGAGGAGAAATGCATTTCTGAGTGTTTTTGGAAGAAAAACACAGTTTAAGCAAGTTTAGTGATGAACGCTTGAGTTTTGCCAGGAATTGAGCTAATAATGAAGATTTGATACTTGCAGTCCACTTATTATGTAAAATTATAGAAAGCTATATTCTCCTTCATATTCATCCTGTTTTGGATGTTTCCAATGCAAGAGATGTGTTTCTGCGATGAACTTGCATCTTTTTCAAAATAATCCTCTTTTCAGTGTTTCTTGATGAGAAATGAGTTTCTGAGTGTTTCTGTAAGAAAAAGACAGTTTAAGCAAGTTTAGTGATGAACGCTAGAGTTTTGCGAGGAATTGAGCTAAGAATGAAGATTTGATGCTTGGAGGCCAATTTTTGTATAAAAATGTTCATAAACTAGGTTCCCTTTCATGTTTATCCTGTTTTGGATGTTTCCAATGCAAAAGATGTGTTTCCGCAATGAACTTGCATCTTTTTCACAATAATCCACTTTTGAGTGTTTCTTGAGGAGAAATGCATTTCTGAGTGTTTCTGGAAGAAAAAGACAGTTTAAGCAAGTTTAGTGATGGACGCTAGAGTTTTGCAAGAAATTGAGCTAAGAATGAAGATTTGATGCTTGGAGGCCAATTTTTGTATAAAAATGTTCATAAACTAGGTTCCATTTCATATTCATCCTGTTTTGGATGTTTCCAATGCAAAAGATGTGTTTCCGCAATGAACTTGCATCTTTTTCACAATAATCCACTTTTGAGTGTTTCTTGAGGAGAAATGCATTTCTGAGTGTTTCTGGAAGAAAAAGACAGTTTAAGCAAGTTTAGTGATGGACGCTAGAGTTTTGCCAGGAATTGAGCTAAGAATGAAGATTTTATATTTGAGGCCAATTCTTGTGTAAAGTGTGTATATACTAGGTTCCCTTTCATGTTTATCCTGTTTTGGATGTTTCCAATGCAACATTTGTGTTTATGTGATGAACTTGCATCTTTTTCACAATAATCCACTTTTGAGTGTTTCCAATGCAACATTTGTGTTTATGCGATGAACTTACATCTTTTTCACAATAATCCACTTTTGAGTGTTTCTTGAGGAGAAATGCATTTCTGAGTGTTTCTGGAAGAAAAAGACAGTTTAAGCAAGTTTAGTGATGGACGCTAGAGTTTTGCCAGGAATTGAGCTAATAATGAAGATTTGATACTTGCAGTCCACTTATTATGTAAAATTATAGAAAGCTATATTCTCCTTCATATTCATCCTGTTTTGGATGTTTCCAATGCAAGAGATGTGTTTCTGCGATGAACTTGCATCTTTTTCAAAATAATCCTCTTTTCAGTGTTTCTTGATGAGAAATGAGTTTCTGAGTGTTTCTGGAAGAAAAAGACAGTTTAAGCAAGTTTAGTGATAGACGCTAGAGTTTTGCGAGGAATTGAGCTAAGAATGAAGATTTGATGCTTGGAGGCCAATTTTTGTATAAAAATGTTCATAAACTAGGTTCCATTTCATATTCATCCTGTTTTGGATGTTTCCAATGCAAAAGATGTGTTTCCGCAATGAACTTGCATCTTTTTCACAATAATCCACTTTTGAGTGTTTCTTGAGGAGAAATGCTTTTCTGAGTGTTTCTGGAAGAAAAAGACAGTTTAAGCAAGTTTAGTGATGGACGCTAGAGTTTTGCAAGAATTGAGCTAAGAATGAAGATTTGATGCTTGGAGGCCAATTTTTGTATAAAATGTTCATAAACTAGGTTCCATTTCATATTCATCCTGTTTTGGATGTTTCCAATGCAAAAGATGTGTTTCCGCAATGAACTTGCATCTTTTTCACAATAATCCACTTTTGAGTGTTTCTTGAGGAGAAATGCATTTCTGAGTGTTTCTGGAAGAAAAAGACAGTTTAAGCAAGTTTAGTGATGGACGCTAGAGTTTTGCGAGAAATTGAGCTAAGAATGAAGATTTGATGCTTGGAGGCCAATTTTTGTATAAAAATGTTCATAAACTAGGTTCCATTTCATATTCATCCTGTTTTGGATGTTTCCAATGCAAAAGATGTGTTTCCGCAATGAACTTGCATCTTTTTCACAATAATCCACTTTTGAGTGTTTCTTGAGGAGAAATGCATTTCTGAGTGTTTCTGGAAGAAAAAGACAGTTTAAGCAAGTTTAGTGATGGACGCTAGAGTTTTGCCAGGAATTGAGCTAAGAATGAAGATTTTATATTTGAGGCCAATTCTTGTGTAAAGTGTGTATATACTAGGTTCCCTTTCATGTTTATCCTGTTTTGGATGTTTCCAATGCAACATTTGTGTTTATGTGATGAACTTGCATCTTTTTCACAATAATCCACTTTTGAGTGTTTCCAATGCAACATTTGTGTTTATGCGATGAACTTACATCTTTTTCACAATAATCCACTTTTGAGTGTTTCTTGAGGAGAAATGCGTTTCTGAGTGTTTTTGGAAGAAAAACACAGTTTAAGCAAGTTTAGTGATGAACGCTTGAGTTTTGCCAGGAATTGAGCTAATAATGAAGATTTGATACTTGCAGTCCACTTATTATGTAAAATTATAGAAAGCTATATTCTCCTTCATATTCATCCTGTTTTGGATGTTTCCAATGCAAGAGATGTGTTTCTGCGATGAACTTGCATCTTTTTCAAAATAATCCTCTTTTCAGTGTTTCTTGATGAGAAATGAGTTTCTGAGTGTTTCTGTAAGAAAAAGACAGTTTAAGCAAGTTTAGTGATGAACGCTAGAGTTTTGCGAGGAATTGAGCTAAGAATGAAGATTTGATGCTTGGAGGCCAATTTTTGTATAAAAATGTTCATAAACTAGGTTCCATTTCATATTCATCCTGTTTTGGATGTTTCCAATGCAAAAGATGTGTTTCCGCAATGAACTTGCATCTTTTTCACAATAATCCTCTTTTCAGTGTTTCTTGAGGAGAAATGCATTTCTGAGTGTTTCTGGAAGAAAAAGACAGTTTAAGCAAGTTTAGTGATGGACGCTAGAGTTTTGCCAGGAATTGAGCTAAGAATGAAGATTTTATATTTGAGGCCAATTCTTGTGTAAAGTGTGTATATACTAGGTTCCCTTTCATGTTTATCCTGTTTTGGATGTTTCCAATGCAACATTTGTGTTTATGTGATGAACTTGCATCTTTTTCACAATAATCCACTTTTGAGTGTTTCCAATGCAACATTTGTGTTTATGCGATGAACTTACATCTTTTTCACAATAATCCACTTTTGAGTGTTTCTTGAGGAGAAATGCGTTTCTGAGTGTTTTTGGAAGAAAAACACAGTTTAAGCAAGTTTAGTGATGAACGCTTGAGTTTTGCCAGGAATTGAGCTAATAATGAAGATTTGATACTTGCAGTCCACTTATTATGTAAAATTATAGAAAGCTATATTCTCCTTCATATTCATCCTGTTTTGGATGTTTCCAATGCAAGAGATGTGTTTCTGCGATGAACTTGCATCTTTTTCAAAATAATCCTCTTTTCAGTGTTTCTTGATGAGAAATGAGTTTCTGAGTGTTTCTGGAAGAAAAAGACAGTTTAAGCAAGTTTAGTGATGGACGCTAGAGTTTTGCGAGAATTGAGCTAAGAATGAAGATTTGATGCTTGGAGGCCAATTTTTGTATAAAAATGTTCATAAACTAGGTTCCATTTCATATTCATCCTGTTTTGGATGTTTCCAATGCAAAAGATGTGTTTCCGCAATGAACTTGCATCTTTTTCACAATAATCCACTTTTGAGTGTTTCTTGAGGAGAAATGCATTTCTGAGTGTTTCTGGAAGAAAAAGACAGTTTAAGCAAGTTTAGTGATGGACGCTAGAGTTTTGCCAGGAATTGAGCTAAGAATGAAGATTTTATATTTGAGGCCAATTCTTGTGTAAAGTGTGTATATACTAGGTTCCCTTTCATGTTTATCCTGTTTTGGATGTTTCCAATGCAAGAGATGTTTTTCTGCGATGAACTTGCATCTTTTTCACAATAATCCACTTTTGAGTGTTTCCAATGCAACATTTGTGTTTATGCGATGAACTTGCATCTTTTTCACAATAATCCACTTTTGAGTGTTTCTTGAGGAGAAATGCGTTTCTGAGTGTTTTTGGAAGAAAAACACAGTTTAAGCAAGTTTAGTGATGAACGCTTGAGTTTTGCCAGGAATTGAGCTAATAATGAAGATTTGATACTTGCAGTCCACTTATTATGTAAAATTATAGAAAGCTATATTCTCCTTCATATTCATCCTGTTTTGGATGTTTCCAATGCAAGAGATGTGTTTCTGCGATGAACTTGCATCTTTTTCAAAATAATCCTCTTTTCAGTGTTTCTTGATGAGAAATGAGTTTCTGAGTGTTTCTGTAAGAAAAAGACAGTTTAAGCAAGTTTAGTGATGAACGCTAGAGTTTTGCGAGGAATTGAGCTAAGAATGAAGATTTGATGCTTGGAGGCCAATTTTTGTATAAAAATGTTCATAAACTAGGTTCCATTTCATATTCATCCTGTTTTGGATGTTTCCAATGCAAAAGATGTGTTTCCGCAATGAACTTGCATCTTTTTCACAATAATCCACTTTTGAGTGTTTCTTGAGGAGAAATGCATTTCTGAGTGTTTCTGGAAGAAAAAGACAGTTTAAGCAAGTTTAGTGATGGACGCTAGAGTTTTGCAAGAAATTGAGCTAAGAATGAAGATTTGATGCTTGGAGGCCAATTTTTGTATAAAAATGTTCATAAACTAGGTTCCATTTCATATTCATCCTGTTTTGGATGTTTCCAATGCAAAAGATGTGTTTCCGCAATGAACTTGCATCTTTTTCACAATAATCCACTTTTGAGTGTTTCTTGAGGAGAAATGCATTTCTGAGTGTTTCTGGAAGAAAAAGACAGTTTAAGCAAGTTTAGTGATGGACGCTAGAGTTTTGCCAGGAATTGAGCTAAGAATGAAGATTTGATATTTGAGGCCAATTCTTGTGTAAAGTGTTATAAAGCTAGTTCTCCTTCATATTCATCCTGTTTTGGATGTTTCCAATGCAAGAGATGTGTTTCTGCGATGAACTTGCATCTTTTTCACAATAATCCACTTTTGAGTGTTTCTTGAGGAGAAATGCATTTCTGAGTGTTTCTGGAAGAAAAAGACAGTTTAAGCAAGTTTAGTGATGGACGCTAGAGTTTTGCAAGGAATTGAGCTAAGAATGAAGATTTGATGCTTGGAGGCCAATTTTTGTATAAAAATGTTCATAAACTAGGTTCCATTTCATATTCATCCTGTTTTGGATGTTTCCAATGCAAAAGATGTGTTTCCGCAATGAACTTGCATCTTTTTCACAATAATCCACTTTTGAGTGTTTCTTGAGGAGAAATGCATTTCTGAGTGTTTCTGGAAGAAAAAGACAGTTTAAGCAAGTTTAGTGATGGACGCTAGAGTTTTGCCAGGAATTGAGCTAAGAATGAAGATTTGATACTTGCAGTCCACTTATTATGTAAAATTATAGAAAGCTATATTCTCCTTCATATTCATCCTGTTTTGGATGTTTCCAATGCAAGAGATGTGTTTCTGCGATGAACTTGCATCTTTTTCACAATAATCCACTTTTGAGTGTTTCTTGAGGAGAAATGCATTTCTGAGTGTTTCTGGAAGAAAAAGACAGTTTAAGCAAGTTTAGTGATGGACGCTAGAGTTTTGCGAGAAATTGAGCTAAGAATGAAGATTTGATGCTTGGAGGCCAATTTTTGTATAAAAATGTTCATAAACTAGGTTCCATTTCATATTCATCCTGTTTTGGATGTTTCCAATGCAAAAGATGTGTTTCCGCAATGAACTTGCATCTTTTTCACAATAATCCACTTTTGAGTGTTTCTTGAGGAGAAATGCATTTCTGAGTGTTTCTGGAAGAAAAAGACAGTTTAAGCAAGTTTAGTGATGGACGCTAGAGTTTTGCCAGGAATTGAGCTAAGAATGAAGATTTTATGCTTGGAGGCCAATTTTTGTATAAAAATGTTCATAAACTAGGTTCCATTTCATATTCATCCTGTTTTGGATGTTTCCAATGCAAAAGATGTGTTTCCGCAATGAACTTGCATCTTTTTCACAATAATCCACTTTTGAGTGTTTCTTGAGGAGAAATGCATTTCTGAGTGTTTCTGGAAGAAAAAGACAGTTTAAGCAAGTTTAGTGATGGACGCTAGAGTTTTGCCAGGAATTGAGCTAAGAATGAAGATTTTATATTTGAGGCCAATTCTTGTGTAAAGTGTGTATATACTAGGTTCCCTTTCATGTTTATCCTGTTTTGGATGTTTCCAATGCAACATTTGTGTTTATGTGATGAACTTGCATCTTTTTCACAATAATCCACTTTTGAGTGTTTCCAATGCAACATTTGTGTTTATGCGATGAACTTACATCTTTTTCACAATAATCCACTTTTGAGTGTTTCTTGAGGAGAAATGCGTTTCTGAGTGTTTTTGGAAGAAAAACACAGTTTAAGCAAGTTTAGTGATGAACGCTTGAGTTTTGCCAGGAATTGAGCTAATAATGAAGATTTGATACTTGCAGTCCACTTATTATGTAAAATTATAGAAAGCTATATTCTCCTTCATATTCATCCTGTTTTGGATGTTTCCAATGCAAGAGATGTGTTTCTGCGATGAACTTGCATCTTTTTCAAAATAATCCTCTTTTCAGTGTTTCTTGATGAGAAATGAGTTTCTGAGTGTTTCTGTAAGAAAAAGACAGTTTAAGCAAGTTTAGTGATGAACGCTAGAGTTTTGCGAGGAATTGAGCTAAGAATGAAGATTTGATGCTTGGAGGCCAATTTTTGTATAAAAATGTTCATAAACTAGGTTCCATTTCATATTCATCCTGTTTTGGATGTTTCCAATGCAAAAGATGTGTTTCCGCAATGAACTTGCATCTTTTTCACAATAATCCACTTTTGAGTGTTTCTTGAGGAGAAATGCATTTCTGAGTGTTTCTGGAAGAAAAAGACAGTTTAAGCAAGTTTAGTGATGGACGCTAGAGTTTTGCAAGAAATTGAGCTAAGAATGAAGATTTGATGCTTGGAGGCCAATTTTTGTATAAAAATGTTCATAAACTAGGTTCCATTTCATATTCATCCTGTTTTGGATGTTTCCAATGCAAAAGATGTGTTTCCGCAATGAACTTGCATCTTTTTCACAATAATCCACTTTTGAGTGTTTCTTGAGGAGAAATGCATTTCTGAGTGTTTCTGGAAGAAAAAGACAGTTTAAGCAAGTTTAGTGATGGATGCTAGAGTTTTGCCAGGAATTGAGCTAAGAATGAAGATTTGATACTTGCAGTCCACTTATTATGTAAAATTATAGAAAGCTAGGTTCTCCTTCATATTCATCCTGTTTTGGATGTTTCCAATGCAAGAGATGTGTTTCTGCGATGAACTTGCATCTTTTTCAAAATAATCCTCTTTTGAGTGTTTCTTGATGAGAAATGAGTTTCTGAGTGTTTCTGGAAGAAAAAGACAGTTTAAGCAAGTTTAGTGATGGACGCTAGAGTTTTGCGAGGAATTGAGCTAAGAATGAAGATTTGATGCTTGGAGGCCAATTTTTGTATAAAAATGTTCATAAACTAGGTTCCATTTCATATTCATCCTGTTTTGGATGTTTCCAATGCAAAAGATGTGTTTCCGCAATGAACTTGCATCTTTTTCACAATAATCCACTTTTGAGTGTTTCTTGAGGAGAAATGCATTTCTGAGTGTTTCTGGAAGAAAAAGACAGTTTAAGCAAGTTTAGTGATGGACGCTAGAGTTTTGCCAGGAATTGAGCTAAGAATGAAGATTTTATATTTGAGGCCAATTCTTGTGTAAAGTGTGTATATACTAGGTTCCCTTTCATGTTTATCCTGTTTTGGATGTTTCCAATGCAACATTTGTGTTTATGTGATGAACTTGCATCTTTTTCACAATAATCCACTTTTGAGTGTTTCCAATGCAACATTTGTGTTTATGCGATGAACTTACATCTTTTTCACAATAATCCACTTTTGAGTGTTTCTTGAGGAGAAATGCGTTTCTGAGTGTTTTTGGAAGAAAAACACAGTTTAAGCAAGTTTAGTGATGAACGCTTGAGTTTTGCCAGGAATTGAGCTAATAATGAAGATTTGATACTTGCAGTCCACTTATTATGTAAAATTATAGAAAGCTATATTCTCCTTCATATTCATCCTGTTTTGGATGTTTCCAATGCAAGAGATGTGTTTCTGCGATGAACTTGCATCTTTTTCAAAATAATCCTCTTTTCAGTGTTTCTTGATGAGAAATGAGTTTCTGAGTGTTTCTGTAAGAAAAAGACAGTTTAAGCAAGTTTAGTGATGAACGCTAGAGTTTTGCGAGGAATTGAGCTAAGAATGAAGATTTGATGCTTGGAGGCCAATTTTTGTATAAAAATGTTCATAAACTAGGTTCCATTTCATATTCATCCTGTTTTGGATGTTTCCAATGCAACATTTGTGTTTATGTGATGAACTTGCATCTTTTTCACAATAATCCACTTTTGAGTGTTTCTTGAGGAGAAATGCATTTCTGAGTGTTTCTGGAAGAAAAAGACAGTTTAAGCAAGTTTAGTGATGGACGCTAGAGTTTTGCCAGGAATTGAGCTAAGAATGAAGATTTTATATTTGAGGCCAATTCTTGTGTAAAGTGTGTATAAACTAGGTTCCATTTCATATTCATCCTGTTTTGGATGTTTCCAATGCAAAAGATGTGTTTCCGCAATGAACTTGCATCTTTTTCACAATAATCCACTTTTGAGTGTTTCTTGAGGAGAAATGCATTTCTGAGTGTTTCTGGAAGAAAAAGACAGTTTAAGCAAGTTTAGTGATGGACGCTAGAGTTTTGCCAGGAATTGAGCTAAGAATGAAGATTTTATATTTGAGGCCAATTCTTGTGTAAAGTGTGTATAAACTAGGTTCCATTTCATATTCATCCTGTTTTGGATGTTTCCAATGCAAAAGATGTGTTTCCGCAATGAACTTGCATCTTTTTCACAATAATCCACTTTTGAGTGTTTCTTGAGGAGAAATGCATTTCTGAGTGTTTCTGGAAGAAAAAGACAGTTTAAGCAAGTTTAGTGATGGACGCTAGAGTTTTGCCAGGAATTGAGCTAAGAATGAAGATTTTATATTTGAGGCCAATTCTTGTGTAAAGTGTGTATATACTAGGTTCCCTTTCATGTTTATCCTGTTTTGGATGTTTCCAATGCAACATTTGTGTTTATGTGATGAACTTGCATCTTTTTCACAATAATCCACTTTTGAGTGTTTCCAATGCAACATTTGTGTTTATGCGATGAACTTACATCTTTTTCACAATAATCCACTTTTGAGTGTTTCTTGAGGAGAAATGCGTTTCTGAGTGTTTTTGGAAGAAAAACACAGTTTAAGCAAGTTTAGTGATGAACGCTTGAGTTTTGCCAGGAATTGAGCTAATAATGAAGATTTGATACTTGCAGTCCACTTATTATGTAAAATTATAGAAAGCTATATTCTCCTTCATATTCATCCTGTTTTGGATGTTTCCAATGCAAGAGATGTGTTTCTGCGATGAACTTGCATCTTTTTCAAAATAATCCTCTTTTCAGTGTTTCTTGATGAGAAATGAGTTTCTGAGTGTTTCTGGAAGAAAAAGACAGTTTAAGCAAGTTTAGTGATGGACGCTAGAGTTTTGCAAGAAATTGAGCTAAGAATGAAGATTTGATGCTTGGAGGCCAATTTTTGTATAAAAATGTTCATAAACTAGGTTCCATTTCATATTCATCCTGTTTTGGATGTTTCCAATGCAAAAGATGTGTTTCCGCAATGAACTTGCATCTTTTTCACAATAATCCACTTTTGAGTGTTTCTTGAGGAGAAATGCATTTCTGAGTGTTTCTGGAAGAAAAAGACAGTTTAAGCAAGTTTAGTGATGGACGCTAGAGTTTTGCCAGGAATTGAGCTAAGAATGAAGATTTTATATTTGAGGCCAATTCTTGTGTAAAGTGTGTATATACTAGGTTCCCTTTCATGTTTATCCTGTTTTGGATGTTTCCAATGCAACATTTGTGTTTATGTGATGAACTTGCATCTTTTTCACAATAATCCACTTTTGAGTGTTTCCAATGCAACATTTGTGTTTATGCGATGAACTTACATCTTTTTCACAATAATCCACTTTTGAGTGTTTCTTGAGGAGAAATGCGTTTCTGAGTGTTTTTGGAAGAAAAACACAGTTTAAGCAAGTTTAGTGATGAACGCTTGAGTTTTGCCAGGAATTGAGCTAATAATGAAGATTTGATACTTGCAGTCCACTTATTATGTAAAATTATAGAAAGCTATATTCTCCTTCATATTCATCCTGTTTTGGATGTTTCCAATGCAAAAGATGTGTTTCCGCAATGAACTTGCATCTTTTTCACAATAATCCTCTTTTCAGTGTTTCTTGATGAGAAATGAGTTTCTGAGTGTTTCTGTAAGAAAAAGACAGTTTAAGCAAGTTTAGTGATGAACGCTAGAGTTTTGCGAGGAATTGAGCTAAGAATGAAGATTTGATGCTTGGAGGCCAATTTTTGTATAAAAATGTTCATAAACTAGGTTCCATTTCATATTCATCCTGTTTTGGATGTTTCCAATGCAAAAGATGTGTTTCCGCAATGAACTTGCATCTTTTTCACAATAATCCACTTTTGAGTGTTTCTTGAGGAGAAATGCATTTCTGAGTGTTTCTGGAAGAAAAAGACAGTTTAAGCAAGTTTAGTGATGGACGCTAGAGTTTTGCAAGAAATTGAGCTAAGAATGAAGATTTGATGCTTGGAGGCCAATTTTTGTATAAAAATGTTCATAAACTAGGTTCCATTTCATATTCATCCTGTTTTGGATGTTTCCAATGCAAAAGATGTGTTTCCGCAATGAACTTGCATCTTTTTCACAATAATCCACTTTTGAGTGTTTCTTGAGGAGAAATGCGTTTCTGAGTGTTTCTGGAAGAAAAAGACAGTTTAAGCAAGTTTAGTGATGGACGCTAGAGTTTTGCCAGGAATTGAGCTAAGAATGAAGATTTTATATTTGAGGCCAATTCTTGTGTAAAGTGTGTATATACTAGGTTCCCTTTCATGTTTATCCTGTTTTGGATGTTTCCAATGCAACATTTGTGTTTATGTGATGAACTTGCATCTTTTTCACAATAATCCACTTTTGAGTGTTTCCAATGCAACATTTGTGTTTATGCGATGAACTTACATCTTTTTCACAATAATCCACTTTTGAGTGTTTCTTGAGGAGAAATGCGTTTCTGAGTGTTTTTGGAAGAAAAACACAGTTTTTGCTTAAACTGTGTTTAGTGATGGACGCTTGAGTTTTGCCAGGAATTGAGCTAATAATGAAGATTTGATACTTGCAGTCCAATTATTATGTAAAATTATAGAAAGCTATATTCTCCTTCATATTCATCCTGTTTTGGATGTTTCCAATGCAAGAGATGTGTTTCTGCGATGAACTTGCATCTTTTTCAAAATAATCCTCTTTTCAGTGTTTCTTGATGAGAAATGAGTTTCTGAGTGTTTCTGGAAGAAAAAGACAGTTTAAGCAAGTTTAGTGATGGACGCTAGAGTTTTGCGAGAATTGAGCTAAGAATGAAGATTTGATGCTTGGAGGCCAATTTTTGTATAAAAATGTTCATAAACTAGGTTCCATTTCATATTCATCCTGTTTTGGATGTTTCCAATGCAAAAGATGTGTTTCCGCAATGAACTTGCATCTTTTTCACAATAATCCACTTTTGAGTGTTTCTTGAGGAGAAATGCATTTCTGAGTGTTTCTGGAAGAAAAAGACAGTTTAAGCAAGTTTAGTGATGGACGCTAGAGTTTTGCCAGGAATTGAGCTAAGAATGAAGATTTTATGCTTTGAGGCCAATTCTTGTGTAAAATGTGTATATACTAGGTTCCCTTTCATATTTATCCTGTTTTGGATGTTTCCAATGCAACATTTGTGTTTATGTGATGAACTTGCATCTTTTTCACAATAATCCACTTTTGAGTGTTTCCAATGCAACATTTGTGTTTATGCGATGAACTTACATCTTTTTCACAATAATCCACTTTTGAGTGTTTCTTGAGGAGAAATGCGTTTCTGAGTGTTTTTGGAAGAAAAATACAGTTTAAGCAAGTTTAGTGATGAACGCTTGAGTTTTGCCAGGAATTGAGCTAATAATGAAGATTTGATACTTGCAGTCCACTTATTATGTAAAATTATAGAAAGCTATATTCTCCTTCATATTCATCCTGTTTTGGATGTTTCCAATGCAAGAGATGTGTTTCTGCGATGAACTTGCATCTTTTTCAAAATAATCCTCTTTTCAGTGTTTCTTGATGAGAAATGAGTTTCTGAGTGTTTCTGTAAGAAAAAGACAGTTTAAGCAAGTTTAGTGATGAACGCTAGAGTTTTGCGAGAAATTGAGCTAAGAATGAAGATTTGATGCTTGGAGGCCAATTTTTGTATAAAAATGTTCATAAACTAGGTTCCATTTCATATTCATCCTGTTTTGGATGTTTCCAATGCAAAAGATGTGTTTCCGCAATGAACTTGCATCTTTTTCACAATAATCCACTTTTGAGTGTTTCTTGAGGAGAAATGCATTTCTGAGTGTTTCTGGAAGAAAAAGACAGTTTAAGCAAGTTTAGTGATGGACGCTAGAGTTTTGCAAGAAATTGAGCTAAGAATGAAGATTTGATGCTTGGAGGCCAATTTTTGTATAAAAATGTTCATAAACTAGGTTCCATTTCATATTCATCCTGTTTTGGATGTTTCCAATGCAAAAGATGTGTTTCCGCAATGAACTTGCATCTTTTTCACAATAATCCACTTTTGAGTGTTTCTTGAGGAGAAATGCGTTTCTGAGTGTTTTTGGAAGAAAAAGACAGTTTAAGCAAGTTTAGTGATGGACGCTAGAGTTTTGCCAGGAATTGAGCTAAGAATGAAGATTTTATATTTGAGGCCAATTCTTGTGTAAAGTGTGTATATACTAGGTTCCCTTTCATGTTTATCCTGTTTTGGATGTTTCCAATGCAACATTTGTGTTTATGTGATGAACTTGCATCTTTTTCACAATAATCCACTTTTGAGTGTTTCCAATGCAACATTTGTGTTTATGCGATGAACTTACATCTTTTTCACAATAATCCACTTTTGAGTGTTTCTTGAGGAGAAATGCGTTTCTGAGTGTTTTTGGAAGAAAAACACAGTTTAAGCAAGTTTAGTGATGAACGCTTGAGTTTTGCCAGGAATTGAGCTAATAATGAAGATTTGATACTTGCAGTCCACTTATTATGTAAAATTATAGAAAGCTATATTCTCCTTCATATTCATCCTGTTTTGGATGTTTCCAATGCAAGAGATGTGTTTCTGCGATGAACTTGCATCTTTTTCAAAATAATCCTCTTTTCAGTGTTTCTTGATGAGAAATGAGTTTCTGAGTGTTTCTGTAAGAAAAAGACAGTTTAAGCAAGTTTAGTGATGAACGCTAGAGTTTTGCGAGGAATTGAGCTAAGAATGAAGATTTGATGCTTGGAGGCCAATTTTTGTATAAAAATGTTCATAAACTAGTTTCCATTTCATATTCATCCTGTTTTGGATGTTTCCAATGCAACAGATGTGTTTCCGCAATGAACTTGCATCTTTTTCACAATAATCCACTTTTGAGTGTTTCTTGAGGAGAAATGCATTTCTGAGTGTTTCTGGAAGAAAAAGACAGTTTAAGCAAGTTTAGTGATGGACGCTAGAGTTTTGCAAGAAATTGAGCTAAGAATGAAGATTTGATGCTTGGAGGCCAATTTTTGTATAAAAATGTTCATAAACTAGGTTCCATTTCATATTCATCCTGTTTTGGATGTTTCCAATGCAAAAGATGTGTTTCCGCAATGAACTTGCATCTTTTTCACAATAATCCACTTTTGAGTGTTTCTTGAGGAGAAATGCATTTCTGAGTGTTTCTGGAAGAAAAAGACAGTTTAAGCAAGTTTAGTGATGGACGCTAGAGTTTTGCGAGAATTGAGCTAAGAATGAAGATTTGATGCTTGGAGGCCAATTTTTGTATAAAAATGTTCATAAACTAGGTTCCATTTCATATTCATCCTGTTTTGGATGTTTCCAATGCAAAAGATGTGTTTCCGCAATGAACTTGCATCTTTTTCACAATAATCCACTTTTGAGTGTTTCTTGAGGAGAAATGCATTTCTGAGTGTTTCTGGAAGAAAAAGACAGTTTAAGCAAGTTTAGTGATGGACGCTAGAGTTTTGCCAGGAATTGAGCTAAGAATGAAGATTTGATGCTTGGAGGCCAATTTTTGTATAAAAAGTTATAAACTAGGTTCCATTTCATATTCATCCTGTTTTGGATGTTTCCAATGCAAAAGATGTGTTTCCGCTGATGAACTTGCATCTTTTTCACAATAATCCACTTTTGAGTGTTTCTTGAGGAGAAATGCATTTCTGAGTGTTTCTGGAAGAAAAAGACAGTTTAAGCAAGTTTAGTGATGGACGCTAGAGTTTTGCCAGGAATTGAGCTAATAATGAAGATTTGATACTTGCAGTTCCACTTATATGTAGAATTATTGAAAGCTATATTTCTCCTTCTTTTCATCCTGTTTGGAGTTTCCAATGCAGAGATGTGTTTCTACGATGAACTTGATCTTTTTCAAAATAATCCTCTTTTCAGTGTTTCTTGATGAGAAATGAGTTTCTGAGTGTTTCGGGAAGAACAAGACACGAGTGTGCTTAAGCAAGTTTAGTGATACGCTAGAGTTTTGCGAGGAATTGAGCTCAGAATGAAGATTTGATGTTGGAGGCCAATTTTTGTATAAAAATGTCTTAATAGGTTCCATTTCATATTTTGGTTTTGGATGTTTTCAATGCAAAAAAGATGTGTTTCCGCTATGAACTTGCATCTTTTTCAACAATCATCCATTTTGTTTGAAGTAGGTTCTTGAGGGATTCTTGAGGAGAAATGCATTTCTGAGTGTTTCTGGAAGAAAAACACAGTTAAGCAAGTTTAGTGATGGACGCTAGAGTTTTGCCAGGAATTGAGCTAATAATGAAGATTTGATACTTGCAGTCCACTTATTATGTAAAATTATAGAAAGCTATATTCTCCTTCATATTCATCCTGTTTTGGATGTTTCCAATGCAAGAGATGTGTTTCTGCGATGAACTTGCATCTTTTTCAAAATAATCCTCTTTTCAGTGTTTCTTGATGAGAAATGAGTTTCTGAGTGTTTCTGTAAGAAAAAGACAGTTTAAGCAAGTTTAGTGATGAACGCTAGAGTTTTGCGAGGAATTGAGCTAAGAATGAAGATTTGATGCTTGGAGGCCAATTTTTGTATAAAATGTTCATAAACCTAGGTTCCATTTCATATTCATCCTGTTTTGGATGTTTCCAATGCAAAAGATGTGTTTCGCAATGAACTTGCATCTTTTTCACAATAATCCACTTTTGAGTGTTTCTTGAGGAGAAATGCATTTCTGAGTGTTTCTGGAAGAAAAAGACAGTTTAAGCAAGTTTAGTGATGGACGCTAGAGTTTTGCCAGGAATTGAGCTAAGAATGAAGATTTTATATTTGAGGCCAATTCTTGTGTAAAATGTGTATATACTAGGTTACCTTTCATGTTATCCTGTTTTGGATGTTTCCATGCAACATTTGTGTTTATGTGATGAACTTGCATCTTTTTCACAATAATCCACTTTTGAGTGTTTCCAATGCAACATTTGTGTTTATGCGATGAACTTACATCTTTTTCACAATAATCCACTTTTGAGTGTTTCTTGAGGAGAAATGCGTTTCTGAGTGTTTTTGGAAGAAAAAGACAGTTTAAGCAAGTTTAGTGATGAACGCTTGAGTTTTGCCAGGAATTGAGCTAATAATGAAGATTTGATACTTGCAGTCCAATTATTATGTAAAATTATAGAAAGCTATATTCTCCTTCATATTCATCCTGTTTTGGATGTTTCCAATGCAAGAGATGTGTTTCTGCGATGAACTTGCATCTTTTTCAAAATAATCCACTTTTGAGTGTTTCTTGAGGAGAAATGCGTTTCTGAGTGTTTTTGGAAGAAAAAGACAGTTTAAGCAAGTTTAGTGATGGACGCTAGAGTTTTGCGAGAAATTGAGCTAAGAATGAAGATTTGATGCTTGGAGGCCAATTTTTGTATAAAAATGTTCATAAACTAGGTTCCATTTCATATTCATCCTGTTTTGGATGTTTCCAATGCAAAAGATGTGTTTCCGCAATGAACTTGCATCTTTTTCACAATAATCCACTTTTGAGTGTTTCTTGAGGAGAAATGCATTTCTGAGTGTTTCTGGAAGAAAAAGACAGTTTAAGTAAGTTTAGTGATGGACGCTAGAGTTTTGCAAGAATTGAGCTAAGAATGAAGATTTGATGCTTGGAGGCCAATTTTTGTATAAAATGTTCATAAACTAGGTTCCATTTCATATTCATCCTGTTTTGGATGTTTCCAATGCAAAAGATGTGTTTCCGCAATGAACTTGCATCTTTTTCACAATAATCCACTTTTGAGTGTTTCTTTAAGAAAAGATTTGATGTTTTTAAATTATTTTTAAAAACACTTTTAGGTTTTAAGAAATTTAGGTTTATGAAGCTTATTTTTAGAATTTTTAGTAATAATGAAGAATTTATACTTGCAGTCTTTTTATGTAAAATAAAGAAACTAATTTTCAATTATCCTTTTTGGTTTTCCAGAATTTGAGAATTGATTTTTGGAAGAACTTTTAAATTTTAAAATTTTCAGGTTTAAATTAGGGGTTTGGGGAATTTTAGATTTTTCGAAAATTCATTTTACAATTTTTAAATTCCTAAAGTTTTCAAATTTCGATTTTTCCAAAATTTTTTTTAAAATTCTTTTTTTTGGGTTTAGCAAATTGTTTATGACCATTTTCCAAAAATTTTGTTTTTGAGGAAAACTTTTAGTGTTTCTGGAAAAAAATTTTTTTTGGGCAAAATGAAAAAAAAAAAAAAAAAAAAAAAAAAAAAAAAAAAAAAAAAAAAAAAAAAAAAAAAAAAAAAAAAAAAAAAAAAAAAAAAAAAAAAAAAAAAAAAGCATTTTGGGGTTTTGGAAGAAAAAGACAAAGAAGTTTGTGTGGAGCAATTTTTTTTTAAAAAGGAAAATTTTTTCTTTAAAGGGAAAAAGAAAAGGGAAAATTTTTTTAT
>CAKAOJ020001890.1:0-28059 GCA_916701645.2 Sebastolobus alascanus
TTTAACGCATGTGTTTACCCGAGTGTCCCCCCTTTTTGGAAGTCAGGTGAGTTTCTGAGTGTGTGTGTGTGTGCGCGCTCACACAGATCAGCTTTTTAACTTGATGTGTTTATGAGTGTCATGACCCGGCTCATGAGCCATGACAAGAGACGGCAGAGACACGGATTTAAACTGAAAGGTGTACAAGTTTATTACTAAACATACAATAACCAAAAAAACATAGTGAGGTTATGAGGTGAAATACAATCACAACTTGGTAAACTGATTAAAATGTGTTTTTTATTTTGCAACAGATGTTCAGAAGAGTCTTTGTGGAGTTTTTAAAACAGCTCCAAGTGTTGCTGATGAAGGATTTTATGGATTTGTCAAAGATAGTCAGAAAATAGTCTGCTTAGCTCTGTGACTTGAGTTTAAAGGTAAGACATGAGAGGCACAAACTGTAGCTACTGGGACTGTAAATTATACTAGCATATACTCCTGCGCTTTTTGCAACATGTGAACATGCAGTTTTCTCTCCCTGCTGAGGAACACTGTGAACTTTGATTTATTGTGTGAGATCTTAAAGATGTTCTGTCAAAGACAGTTGTTGAATACCAATGTGACAAAATACCTGCAGTCTCATCTTTACTGATGATTTCACTGTCCTGTGCAGTAACAGATATTTGTTCATCTTAAAATGTGGACAGAAAACCACAGAAACATGTTGAAGTTTTAAAAAATTCAAGTGACCGTTAACACTAACGTTAAATTCGCAAAGTTAGCTAACTTATTTTTAAATGAAATAATTAAACTTGTTTTGTCTTGGAAAAGAAAAAAAAAAAGAATTTCCGCGTCACGGTTGTCTGCCTCCCCCAACCAGTCAAGTTGCAGTTTACATCCATTTAAATTTCAAATCCAGTTTCCATCATTATAAATCAAGTTTAACTACATTATGATGACACTTAACCTTTACAAAACAAAGTCAGTCAGAAAGAAAGCATTCACATCATCAGTTCAGTGGTCACTGCATCCATTCAGGTAAACCACCCGTGGGGTAAAACAGAGGGAACGGTGACATCTGCTGGCAGAAAGCAGCTCCAGCAGGAACAGCAGAACATGAACGCTGGTGATATCGACCGCTTCAACACTGATTTCTGAGGGAAAAAAGCTCAACGGGTGACTTTATGTGTCTGTGTTCAGTCATGTAACGTGAAAACTAGCAGAGTCACACATAAAACTGGAATTTTCCAGTGTGTACATGATTAGTGAATATAAAATCTAGAGTATGCATGTTAATCAGTTCTGTTTGTTTGTTTTACATCAAACATAATCTGTTTGTAGTCAGTTGAGAAACTGAAGTGAAGCCTCGACTGAATTCAGATTTCATCTCATTCTTTCTGTTTGTTACAAGCAAATATTTATCTTTTATAATATGAGAAATGGCTGCTATTGGTTTGAATCATCAACTGGATACAGCGTCGGAGGCTCCCGTTCATTCCTATGAGAGCTGCTCAGTGGAGCATGAAGCCAAAATGGCTCGACTGCCGAGTGATAAAGTACCCGGATCATCCGTTGATCTTCCTCATCCATTGGGCCCATAGAGCAGGCGCAGTAGCGTTATCTTTAACCCCTCTCCCAGCCCTCGCTCCAGCCTCGGTCTGGGTCTCATTCACATGAACAGAGGAAGGGAAATAACTCTGGATTCAGATATTAGTGCATTTTACAACTTTTAGGACCTAATGATTTAAATAAGGGCTATTAGTGTGTTTATACTGGGAAGTTGATTCACCTCAAAATAAACTATCCGCTGAGTTACAGACGTCTCTTTCCCAATGTAAGTCTATGGGAAACAAGTCTTTTTTGGTCCAATGGCATCACGTGACGGACACAGAAGTTGTAATACCGCCGTTTGGCCACTACAGAAATGGGCATCAAGGCCCAGCGCTCTTCCTAAGGGCTTAGTTTTAATAGGGTAACTTTATTAACTTACACTGTTATTTAGAACTATGTGGAAATAAACAGCAAAACTCCATCGTTCCACAGAGTGGAGCTGCAACACAAAGCAAAGCAACAAAATCTGTTTAAATGTGTTAATCTACAGTTATGTTGTCATAAACTGAACTATTCTGCAGAGACATTTTGGGTTCAGAATATATGAATGAATAAAAAAAAAGACAAAATAAGATCCAGGTTCAGGTGGTGAACCTCTGTGGATCATCAGGACACAGCTGATCCTCTCAACACATCCACTTTTCTGATCACTCACTGTGACAGAGATCACTTCTTCCAGCTGATGAGAGAAGAAGAGAACAGAAGTCATGAATCAGTGTTTACAGAGACTCCCTTCATCAGCTGTCAGTCAGTAATGCAGCACAGAGTTCATTTGTAAAACTATCATTGGCAGAACCAACCTCCATATCTCCGCTCACTACTCAATATCTCCAACTGTAACCACAATTTATGCTCTAGCAAATTCATTAGAGTGGTCGTTCCTAAACTCTGCACCTCCTTTAGTCCTCACTCATTCCAGTTTGCTGCTCCTAGTGACTGGAACGAGTTACAAAAGACACTAAAACTCCACACCCTCGTCCTGTTACCCTCCTTTAATAACTCATTACAAGAGATAGTTTCTGATCACTGCACCTGCTTCTGAATTTGCCTCTCTAGAACACAGCACATATCCTGTATATCTATTTTTGTATATACTGTATATATTGCGATGTTTTAATTTTGTCTAATGTTTTATTGCACTTATCATACTTATGTTCTGTAATCTAATATCTTGTATGGCCTTGCCTTCTGTTGCTGCCTCTTAGCCAGTTCGTCATTGTAAATGAGAATTGGTTCTAAATTGACTTATCTGGTTAAATAAAGGTAAAAAAAAAATAAAACATCCAGTATAAAGAGCAGCAGGGACTTCAATCTGTGTAGCGTAGCCAGCTTCCTTTCAGCTCTCATGTTAACGTATTGGACTGAAGTACACAGTGGAAATAAACTGCTGAGAGTCCTGAACGCATCATTACTGCAGAATCAGAGAGATATTCACTGCTCACTTTAATGATGGATTTACTGCTGTTAGGGTTCAAAGGTGTTCAAAAACAGGGTCTCAGTGACATTTGAATTACAAATGATTACTGGACTTCAGCAGAGGTTCTGGTCTGTATAAAGACCACATCATGGTTACTAAATGTAACGATGGTTCTATGAAATAAGAGCCAGTGATTTGAGGCTTCAGTCAGACTGATCTCAGAGCTGTGACAAAGATGAACTGATCATTGAGAGAACAAACACTTTCTGATCAGATTTGATGGTACGACAGTTTGATGGATGAGGACCACTGTCTCTATAAATGTTGTGATGATGTCAGCTGTAATCCAGCTTTATTTCCTGGAGACATGAACACAACAACATCTTCTTCACATCAACTCTAACACATGATCACAACAAGCTTCTGGCTGATCTGATTGGCTGACTGTTCTCTCTCTCTGTGTCACCGTTCTCCTCTCACAGCTTAACTGAGGAAACACATCACAACAATACTGCTGAAACCAGCTTGGACCGACTCCGACTGTCTACTGACCTCAGAGTCTCCAGTCTACAGTTTGGACTCTCCACAAGATCGGACAGCAGCTTCACTCCTGAATCCTGCAGCTTGTTTTCATTCAGATCCAGGTCTCTCAGATCGGAGGGGATGGACTTCAGAGCTGAGACCAGAGAAGCACAGCTGATCTCTGACAAACTGCAGTCCCTCAATCTGAATAAAGAATAAATGATGAAGATAAAAATCACTTTATAATCCAATCAGATGTGTTTAGGTTTTTAAATGTGTAGCTCAACATTACTATGTCCTAATATATGAACTTTTCCCTAAAATGAGTAGAGTGACTTTGTCATTGTGTTATTGTGGATCATCATAATGTCAGCCTTCTACAGACATCATCCAAATGTCACCACAGCATTCATACACCTATTCATGTCAACACACATCAATAACATGCTGTTGATCTCTGTGTTCATCTATATGTGTGTTCAGAAGGTTCAATATCAATGATCAGACATTATTTATGGAATACGTTGAAATTAATAGAAACCAGAGAAATATTTCTACTTCATGAAGTAGACTTGATAATTTTAAACCAATATTAGTTCAGAAGATCTTTTGTATCCAGATGTGACCATTTACAAAAATGATAAACATTAATTTACTTTAACAACTAACAGTGGACATTTTCTACAGTTTCTTTAAAAACACAAGTCTTTTGTGACTGCAGAATAAATTTAGTTCAAGAAACATGAAATATGAAGAAAGGACATTTACAACTTTATGGATGTAAGTTATGTTTGTACATAAATTGGGTTCAATTGTTAATTAAACCTATAAGATCTATAATAGTAAAAGAGAGTCAGTGAACTGACACCAGAGTCTCCAGTCTACAGTGTGGACTCTCCAGAAAACCACACAGCAACTTCACTCCTGAATCCTGCAGCTTGTTGATTCTCAGATCAGCTCTCTCAGATGGGAGGGGTTGGACTTCAGAGCTGAGACCAGAGAATCACAGTGATCTCTGACCAAACTGCAGCCCCACAATCTGAATAAAGAATAAATGATGAAGATAAAAATCACTTTATAATCCAATCAGATGTGTTCAGGTTTTAAATGTGTAGCTCAACATTACTATGTCCTCATCATGAGCTTTTCCCTAAATGAGTAGAGTGATTTTGTCATTGTGTTATTGTGGATCATCATAATGTTCAGCCTTCTACAGACATCATCCAAATGTCACCACAACATTCATACACCTATTCATGTCAACACACATCAACAACATGCTGCTGATCTCAGTCAAGTCTGGAAATTAGAGGATCAATACTATATTGATCCTTTAAACAGCTGCTTTTGGTGGTGTGTGTGTGTGTGTGTGTGTGTGTGTGTGTGTGTGTGTGTTCTGAATGATCAATATCAATGATCAGACATTATTTGACAAAAACATTGAAAAATAACAGAAACCAGAGAAATATTTCTACTTCATGAAGTAAACTTGATCAATTTAAAACCAATATTAGTTCAGAAGATCTTCTGTATCCAGATGTGATCATTTACAAAAAATGATAAACATTAATTTACTTTAATAACTAACAGTGGACATTTCTACAGTTTCTTAAGAACACAAGTCTTTTGTGACTGCAGACTAATTTAGTTCAAGAAACATGAAAATATGCAGAAAATGACATTTACAACTTTATGGATATAAGTTATGTTTGTACATAAATTAGGTTAATTGTTAATTAACTTATAAGATCTTTAATAGTAACAGAGAGTCAGTGAACTGACATCAGAGTCTCCAGTCTGCAGTGTGGACTCTCCAGAAAACCACACAGCATCTTCACTCCTGAATCCTGCAGCTTGTTGTAACTCAGTCCAGCTCTCTCTGATGGGAGGGGTTGGACTTCAGAGCTGAGGCCAGAGAAGCACAGCTGATCTCTGATAACTTGCAGCTCCTCAATCTGAATAAAAAAATAAATGATGTAAGTTTGAAGACAACGTTCCTGCTTCAAATCATTCAATGTTTAATAATCTGTTCAGAGCTGAAGAAGGTTTAGAACGTAGAAGTTTAGAAAATGTAAACTCCAAACACCTGAAGTCAACAGGATGCAAGTTAAAAACTGTAAAATACAAACAGTGAAACAGAGCTCTCATAATATTAATGACAATCGATCTGGCATGGAGAGGAGGTTGCGTTGCTCAGGCTCTACCTGTATGGCGTTGAGAGGAGGTTACGCAGCTAAGGCTCTATCTGATTGGCGTGGAGTGGAAGTCGTGCTGCTCTGGCTCTATTGGTTTTGACGTCAAGAGGAGGTCGTGTTGCTCTGGCCCTATCTGTTTGGTGTCGCCTGGAAGCTGCTTGACATCCTCTTGGATCCACCTTCTCACATATATTCACATTATATGTATTCATTTTTGTCATGAATTGTCTATCTTTGTGATTTCATTATGTGGTTACTCTGTACACGCGACATCTATTGCACGTCTGTCCATCCTGGAAGGGGGATCCCTCCTCTGCCGCTCTTCCTGAGGTTTCTTCCATTTTTCCTCCCTGTTAAAAGGGTTTTTTTGTGGTTAAGTTTTTCCTTAGCCGATGTGAGGGTTGCATTGTCAAGGACAGAGGGTGTTGTATTCTGTACAGATTGTAAAGCCCCCGAGGCAAATTTGTGATTTGTGATTTTGGGCTATACAAATAAAATTTGATTTGATTTGATTTGAAGAAGGTTTAGAACGTAGAAGTTTAGAAAATGTAAACTCCAAACACCTGAAGCCAACAGGATGCAGGTTAAAAACTGTAGAATACAAAAAGTGAAGCAGAGCTCTCATTAATATTAATGACAACATGCTGCTACTTCAATAAAGACGTAGTGATTTCACCTCTTAAACTCTGACAGCTCCACCAGTGAATCCATCTATACAAACTCATGTTGAGCAGCCAAACACAAATAAAAACCCACGGAAACTGATTCAAGATTCGACTCAAGATCTCAAAGTTTCCAAAGATGTCAAATATGTCAGGATGGATTTTGGGGGAAAGGGAAGAAAATCAAGCAACAAAAAAATCAGCAAAAGTACATTTGCTACTTTCACAACGGGGGCGCTGGGCATGAAAATGACAACTGCGTCAGTCTGAAACTGTGCTCTGCGTCACTTTGCGCTGGGTGTAAGATACCGTAGGGCCCTCAGTGTGGATCAGTATAATATCAGCCTTATGTCTGCAGTTTAGTGTCACCACAACCTTCACATCATAAAAAATGGTGTCTGACCTCAGAGTCTCCAGTCTACAGTTTGGACTCTTCACCAGATCAGACAGCAGCTTCACTCCTGAATCCTTCAGCTCGTTGTAACCAAGATCCAGGTCTCTCAGATGGGAGGGGTTGGACTTCAGAGCTGAGGCCAGAGAAGCACAGCTGATCTCTGACAAACTGCAGCTCCTCAATCTGAATAAAGAATAAATGACGAAGATAAAAATCACTTTATAATCCAATCAGATTTGTTCATGTTTTAAATGTGTAGCTCAACATTACTATGTCCTAATCAATGATCTTTTTCCCTAAAATGAGTAGAGTGACCTTTTCATCGTGTTATTGTGGATCATTATAATGTCTGCCTTCTACAGACATCATCCAAATGTCACCTCAATATTCATACACCTATTCATGTCAACACACATCAATAACATGCTGCTGATCTCTGTTCAGTCTGGAATTAGAGGATCAATACTATATTGATCCTTTAAACAGCTGCATTTGTGTGTGTGTGTGTGTGTGTGTGTGTGTGTGTGTGTTCTGAAAGATCAATATCAATGAGCAAACATTATTTGACAAAACACATTGAAATTAACATAAACCAGAGAAATATTTCTACTTCATTAAGTAAACTTGATTAATTTAAAACCAATATTAGATCAGTAGATCTTCTGTATCCAGATGTGACCATTTACCAAAAATGATAAACATTAATTTACTTTAACAACTAATAGTGGACATTTTCTACAGTTTCTTTTGTGACTTCAGACTAAATTTAGTTCAAGAAATGTGAAAATATGAACAAAAGGACATTACCAACTTTATGGATGTAAGTTATGTTTGTACATAAATTAGGTTCAATTGTTAATTAAATATATAAGATCTTTAATAGTAACAGAGTCAGTGAACTGACCCCAGAGTCTCCAGTCTACAGTGTGGACTCTCCAGAAAACCACACAGCAGCTTCACTCCTGAATCCTTCAGCTCGTTGTAACCCAGATCCAGCTCTCTCAGATGGGAGGGGTTGGACTTCAGAGCTGAGACCAGAGAAGCACAGCTGATCTCTGACAAACTGCAGCCCCACAATCTGAATAAGAAGAAGAAGAAAGGAGAAAGGCACTTTATTAATTACATTTTTTCACTCTGTTATTTTTACATAGTACATAGTACACACAGGCCCGAAATACACACACGCACAAACAGGACCTATATACATGCATTAATGGAGAGATGTCAGAGCGAGGGGGCTGCCCCTGACAGGCGCCCCGAGCAGTTGGGGGTTTGGTGCCTTGCTCAAGGGCACCTCGGCAGTGCCCAAGAGGCAAACTAGCATATCTCCAGCTACCAGTTCACACTCAGTACTTGGTCCATGCGGGGACTTGAACCGGCGACCCTACGGTTCCCAAGCCAAGTCCCTATGGACTGAGCTACTGCCGCCCCATAATGAATAAATGATGAAAATAAAAATCACTTTATAATCCAATCAGATGTGTTCAGGTATTAAATGTGTAGCTCAACATTACTATGTCCTAATCAATGAGCTTTTCTCTAAAATGAGTAGAGTGACTTTGTCATTGTGGATCATCATAATGTCAGCTTTCTACAGACATCATCCAAATGTCACCACAACATTCATACACCTATTCATATCAACACACATCAATAACATGCTGCTGATCTCTGTCAAGTCTGGAATTAGAGGATCAATATCAAATCAGACTTGTTGGACTTCATTATTTAATTCATTACATGGCCTTCTTCTTACTGTATCTGGTAGCTTAGTAGGTTTATGTCATTCACAGGAAAGGTCCACATTTGTTCAAGTGTGTCTTAAAACAACAGCCACATGTCATATGTACATTAAAAGAGTTATTGGTGGCAGTAATCATTCCTCCTGTGAAGTGGTCCCTTCATAACACAACTACACTGTAAGAAATTACTTCATAAGTTCAACTGAAACTAATATGAAGATTCAGCAGTCTGAGTCCGACAAATCAAGTGGGGGTTTACTAGGGCTGGGACTATTCAACTATCTCCCTATTCAATACTATCACGAATCATTATGTATTGTGATTTTTAAGTATTGCTATTCTACAAGTATTGTGATTCGATTTTGCGATTTATTGTGATTTTTGATAACTTTTTTAACACTAGACCATGGGAAAAAGTTGAATCATACACTTTTAGGGACTTTTACTTTGGAAAATATCTAAAGTAATCCAGTAAAAATGTTTTATTTTCAGCATGTATGTAGTCAGAGATGTCCTGAAGTCAAATATATCAGTCATTGTGAAATATTTATTACATTTTTTACAGCAACCGAAAAATATAAAGAATAAAGACATTTCCCTCACAAATTAGTGGTATCTTCTTTTTAATTTACAAGGGACATGTAATGTTTTATACTTCTGGTGAATATAATCCAATCAATCTTATTTCCATATATGTATTTTGTATATACAGTTCCCTTTGTTAACACCTTATTTTGAAAACCGGACGTAGTCACACGTGTATACTTTCTCTAACTTCTTCAAGGTGGTCTCTAGCTCTCCCGTCAGCTCAAGCCCTCAGGAAGTGCGCCGGTCGTCGATCCGGACTTTCGTAGTGGCCAAACGGCGGTACTGCAACTTCCGTGTCAGTCACGTGATGCATTGGGCCCAACAAGACTTTTCCCATAGACTGACATTGGGAAAGAGACGTCTGTTACTCAGCGGATAATTTTTTTTTGACGTGAATCAACTTCCCAGTACGAACACTCTAATAGTCCTTATTTAAAAAATCTAGTTTTTAGAGTTGTTAAACGCACTAATAGCTGAATCCAGAGTTATTTCCCTTCCTCCGTTCATGTTAGTGAGACCAAGCCGTGACGACAGCGTGACGTTGGGACCCCGTGACCGAGTCATGTGACCGAGCGGACGCTACTGCGCATATACCATATGCCCGAGAACCGCGAAGATACGGGTACTTTTCCAGACGGAAGTCGAGCCATTTTGGCTTCATGCGCCAATATCGTTGCAATATCGATATCGAAGTATTTGGTCAAAAATATTGTGATATTTGATTTTCTCCAAGTCACCCTGCCCTAATACATCTAACTGCTGAAGCCTCCGATTAGTTTAAGATCAACTTTACAGGTCATTTTACACAGAACAAGACTGTGGATTTTCTCCTCATCTCGTAACACTCAAGTTATACGGGGATTGCTTCACAGACAGAAGGAATGATGACATCAATAACTCTTTGAATGTACATATGAACATATGAGTATTGTATTGAGATAGACTTGAAAAAATATGAACCTGCAAAGAGGTTATATAGGTAATATTTATTTGGTTGTTGTTGCAATCTAAATGTCTGCAGCTTCAAATAATTAGACAATGCTGACATGAAAACAGAGCAGTTAGATCTGCTGTCAAAAAGATGGGGAATAACTTAGCAAAAATCTGTTTGGTGTCGCCTGGAAGCTGCTTGACATCCTCTTGGATCCACCTTCTCACATATATTCACATTATATGTATTCATTTTTGTCATGAATTGTCTATCTTTGTGATTTCATTATGTGGTTACTCTGTACACGCGACATCTATTGCACGTCTGTCCATCCTGGAAGGGGGATCCCTCCTCTGCCGCTCTTCCTGAGGTTTCTTCCATTTTTCCTCCCTGTTAAAAGGGTTTTTTTGTGGTTAAGTTTTTCCTTAGCCGATGTGAGGGTTGCATTGTCAAGGACAGAGGGTGTTGTATTCTGTACAGATTGTAAAGCCCCCGAGGCAAATTTGTGATTTGTGATTTTGGGCTATACAAATAAAATTTGATTTGATTTGATTTGAAGAAGGTTTAGAACGTAGAAGTTTAGAAAATGTAAACTCCAAACACCTGAAGCCAACAGGATGCAGGTTAAAAACTGTAGAATACAAAAAGTGAAGCAGAGCTCTCATTAATATTAATGACAACATGCTGCTACTTCAATAAAGACGTAGTGATTTCACCTCTTAAACTCTGACAGCTCCACCAGTGAATCCATCTATACAAACTCATGTTGAGCAGCCAAACACAAATAAAAACCCACGGAAACTGATTCAAGATTCGACTCAAGATCTCAAAGTTTCCAAAGATGTCAAATATGTCAGGATGGATTTTGGGGGAAAGGGAAGAAAATCAAGCAACAAAAAAATCAGCAAAAGTACATTTGCTACTTTCACAACGGGGGCGCTGGGCATGAAAATGACAACTGCGTCAGTCTGAAACTGTGCTCTGCGTCACTTTGCGCTGGGTGTAAGATACCGTAGGGCCCTCAGTGTGGATCAGTATAATATCAGCCTTATGTCTGCAGTTTAGTGTCACCACAACCTTCACATCATAAAAAATGGTGTCTGACCTCAGAGTCTCCAGTCTACAGTTTGGACTCTTCACCAGATCAGACAGCAGCTTCACTCCTGAATCCTTCAGCTCGTTGTAACCAAGATCCAGGTCTCTCAGATGGGAGGGGTTGGACTTCAGAGCTGAGGCCAGAGAAGCACAGCTGATCTCTGACAAACTGCAGCTCCTCAATCTGAATAAAGAATAAATGACGAAGATAAAAATCACTTTATAATCCAATCAGATTTGTTCATGTTTTAAATGTGTAGCTCAACATTACTATGTCCTAATCAATGATCTTTTTCCCTAAAATGAGTAGAGTGACCTTTTCATCGTGTTATTGTGGATCATTATAATGTCTGCCTTCTACAGACATCATCCAAATGTCACCTCAATATTCATACACCTATTCATGTCAACACACATCAATAACATGCTGCTGATCTCTGTTCAGTCTGGAATTAGAGGATCAATACTATATTGATCCTTTAAACAGCTGCATTTGGTGTGTGTGTGTGTGTGTGTGTGTGTGTGTGTGTTCTGAAAGATCAATATCAATGAGCAAACATTATTTGACAAAACACATTGAAATTAACATAAACCAGAGAAATATTTCTACTTCATTAAGTAAACTTGATTAATTTAAAACCAATATTAGATCAGTAGATCTTCTGTATCCAGATGTGACCATTTACCAAAAATGATAAACATTAATTTACTTTAACAACTAATAGTGGACATTTTCTACAGTTTCTTTTGTGACTTCAGACTAAATTTAGTTCAAGAAATGTGAAAATATGAACAAAAGGACATTACCAACTTTATGGATGTAAGTTATGTTTGTACATAAATTAGGTTCAATTGTTAATTAAATATATAAGATCTTTAATAGTAACAGAGTCAGTGAACTGACCCCAGAGTCTCCAGTCTACAGTGTGGACTCTCCAGAAAACCACACAGCATCTTCACTCCTGAATCCTGCAGCTTGTTGTAACTCAGCTCCAGCTCTCTCAGATGGGAGGGGTTGGACTTCAGAGCTGAGGCCAGAGAAGCACAGCTGATCTCTGACAAACTGCAGCCCCACAATCTGAATAAGAAGAAGAAGAAAGGAGAAAGGCACTTTATTAATTACATTTTTTCACTCTGTTATTTTTACATAGTACATAGTACACACAGGCCCGAAATACACACACGCACAAACAGGACCTATATACATGCATTAATGGAGAGATGTCAGAGCGAGGGGGCTGCCCCTGACAGGCGCCCCGAGCAGTTGGGGGTTTGGTGCCTTGCTCAAGGGCACCTCGGCAGTGCCCAAGAGGCAAACTAGCATATCTCCAGCTACCAGTTCACACTCAGTACTTGGTCCATGCGGGGACTTGAACCGGCGACCCTACGGTTCCCAAGCCAAGTCCCTATGGACTGAGCTACTGCCGCCCCATAAAGAATAAATGATGAAGATAAAAATCACTTTATAATCCAATCAGATGTGTTCAGGTTTTAAATGTGTAGCTCAACATTACTATGTCCTAATCAATGATCTTTTCCCTAAAATGAGTAGAGTGACTTTGTCATTGTGTTATTGAAGATTATCATATTGTCAGCCTTCTACAGACATCATCCAAATGTCACCACAACATTCATACACTTATTCATATCAACACACATCAATAACATGCTGCTGATCTCTGTCAAGTCTGGAATTAGAGGATCAATATCAAATCAGACTTGTTGGACTTCATTATTTCATTTATTACATGGCCTTCTTCTTACTGTATCTGGGAGCTTACTAGGTTTATGTCATTCACAGGAAAGGTCCACATTTGTTCAGGTGTGTCTTAAAACAACAGCAACAATATGTACATTAAAAGAGTTATTGGTAGCAGTAATCATTCCTCCTGTGAAGTGGTCCCTTAATAACACAACTACACTGTAAGAAATGACTTCATAAGTTCAACTGAAACTAATATGAAGATTCAGCAGTCTGAGTCCGACAAATCAAGTGGGTGTTTACTATGGCTGGGACTATTCAACTATCTCCCGATTCAATAATATGCCACAATACGATATGTATTGTGATTTTTAAGTATTGCTATTCTTCAAGTATTGTGATTAAATTTTGTGATTTATTGTGATTTTTGATAACTTTTTTAACACTAGACCATGGGGGAAAAAGTTGAATCATAAACTTCTAGGGACTTTTACTTCGGAAAATATTCAAAGTGATCCAGTAAAAATGTTTCATTTTCAGCATGTATGTAAGAAATGTCCTGAAGTCAAATATATCAGTCATTGTGAAATATTTATTACATTTTTTACAGCAACCGAAAAATATAAAGAATAAAGACATTTCCCTCACAAATTAGTGGTATCTTCTTTTTAATTTACAAGGGACATGTAATGTTTTATACTTCTGGTGAATATAATCCAATCAATCTTATTTCCATATATGTATTTTGTATATACAGTTCCCTTTGTTAACACCTTATTTTGAAAACCGGACGTAGTCACACGTGTATACTTTCTCTAACTTCTTCAAGGTGGTCTCTAGCTCTCCCGTCAGCTCAAGCCCTCAGGAAGTGCGCCGGTCGTCGATCCGGACTTTCGTAGTGGCCAAACGGCGGTACTGCAACTTCCGTGTCAGTCACGTGATGCATTGGGCCCAACAAGACTTTTCCCATAGACTGACATTGGGAAAGAGACGTCTGTTACTCAGCGGATAATTTTTTTTTGACGTGAATCAACTTCCCAGTACGAACACTCTAATAGTCCTTATTTAAAAAATCTAGTTTTTAGAGTTGTTAAACGCACTAATAGCTGAATCCAGAGTTATTTCCCTTCCTCCGTTCATGTTAGTGAGACCAAGCCGTGACGACAGCGTGACGTTGGGACCCCGTGACCGAGTCATGTGACCGAGCGGACGCTACTGCGCATATACCATATGCCCGAGAACCGCGAAGATACGGGTACTTTTCCAGACGGAAGTCGAGCCATTTTGGCTTCATGCGCCAATATCGTTGCAATATCGATATCGAAGTATTTGGTCAAAAATATTGTGATATTTGATTTTCTCCAAGTCACCCTGCCCTAATACATCTAACTGCTGAAGCCTCCGATTAGTTTAAGATCAACTTTACAGGTCATTTTACACAGAACAAGACTGTGGATTTTCTCCTCATCTCGTAACACTCAAGTTATACGGGGATTGCTTCACAGACAGAAGGAATGATGACATCAATAACTCTTTGAATGTACATATGAACATATGAGTATTGTATTGAGATAGACTTGAAAAAATATGAACCTGCAAAGAGGTTATATAGGTAATATTTATTTGGTTGTTGTTGCAATCTAAATGTCTGCAGCTTCAAATAATTAGACAATGCTGACATGAAAACAGAGCAGTTAGATCTGCTGTCAAAAAGAATGTGGGAATAACTTAGAACCAAAGAAACCTCTAATTTGATGGTGTCGTTCATAATCATCAGTTACGTGCCTTTAAGTTGGTGCTACAGGAATGAGTCCTAAAACCCAGAAATGAATTAGCATTTTAGCACTTCCTGTTCCCTCGTCTGGAAGTCAATGGTTTTTTTTAATGTGTTTTTACTTAGATGCCTGAAATAAGTTCTGTGGTTGAAGGTCCAGTGTGTAGGATCTGGCGGTATCTAGCGGTGAGGTGAGAAGATTGCAACCAGCTGAAGCCTCTCCTGTGTGCCAAGTGTGTTGGAGAGCTACGGTGGCTGATGCCAAAACAAGAATGTCCCTCTCTAGAGCCATCTGGAGCAGAGCCAGTGCATATAAGTGTGTGTACAAACTACATAAGCTACAGTCAGTGAACTGACCTCAGAGTCTCCAGTCTACAGTTTGGACTCTCCAGTCCAGCAGACAGCAGCTTCACTCCTGAATCCTGCAGGTAGTTTCCACTCAGGTCCAGCTCTCTCAGATGGGAGGGGTTGGGCTTCAGAGCTGAGGCCACAACTTCGCAGTGAGTATCTGAGAGTTCACATTCAGAAAGTCTGTCGTGACACACAAATTTCAAAATATGTTATCATGAAAGAGGACATTTTATATTTACTTTATGCATTTGATGACTAAACAGTTTGATATATACTTATTTGATTAACATTTTTAAAACTCAGTGAATAAGTAATAATAATACAGTTGAGAAAGTTGATCTCTCTTTGCTACCTACATACTGCTGTCAGGTTCACATCCATAAATGGGAAAATTCAGTGACTGCTGCCAAACGGTGGAGAAATTAAACAAATCACGTAATAATATTAGACCTGTACATAATTAAACATTCATATAACTAGATATTTTGATGACTGCATGGCGTTTTGTCATTAACACTCTTTTCTGTGCATCAAACGTTTTCAGCTCACAAACACAATTAATGAACCAATAAGGTTGCATTATTTTCAACATAATGTCATCAGAAAGATTTTATCAGTTTTTCAGCATTAAAAACATAACATTGATCTTTGGTGTGTATAAGATCTCTTAAAAAGTCTGAATTCTACCATTCTGCTGTTATATATTCATCAGACCGCTGTTATTGATGGAAGCTGTGTATTTCCTGCTACTACTCTTCTCTACACCAACAAGAGAGAGAAACACCTGAGTTTCCTTCTGTGAGTAACAGAATAAAAGGAAAGATTTAAAAACAAGATTATGGAACACAACTTGAATTCATTAGCAATAAAATGCACCATTGCTTGATTCAACAAACTCAGGGGTTTTACAACGACTATCTTTGTCTCGTATGACCAGTAGTTTACGGTGGCTAATGTTAGAGTTGGGTCGATTTTTCGGTTTTGCTGGTCCGGTCCGGTGTACAAGCTTAAACCAGTTTGTTTTAATGCTAACTGGCGGAACCGACATTTGTCATTATGACACGTTCTGGCAAATTAAAAAATAGCCGACATCATCAACCTGTGCCGACAGAGTCACAGTGTGACAGTCCAGCCTGTATTGCATTACTAATAAGCAATATGACAACGTGATTAAAGTAATATTATGATATTATGTTGGTTTATAAACAGACTAACAGAGCCACTAGTGTCCGACAGGCCGTGAGCCGAGGCCGGCAACATGAAGGAGATCATGTTTAGTCGAGGAGGGAGGGGAAAGAGGTTTGTTGACTAGGAAGTTCATGTGTTTTTTTGGGGTCACGAGACGAGACACGGCAGAGCTGGTGGCAACAGCGGCAATATGGCAACATTCTGGATTTGAAGCCAACGAAAGAGATGAGCCCAAAAACACATGCGGTAACGTGTAATGTGGTGACGCTTCTTCTTCTTTAGTGTTTATTGCCGGTTGGCAAACCAGCTTAGAGATGCATTACTTCCACCAAGTAGACTGGAGTCGTTCCACTCTCATTCATGGGCTCTCTCTGGCTGCTGAGTCAAGTGTGACACCTAGTGGTAAAAGTCGGTATACCAGTTCGGTCCGGTGTTTGGCTTAATATCAAACCGGTTTGAAATATTTTACACCGACACAACCCAAGCTAATGCTAATGTTAAAACTTTAGATTGATGTTGTTGTGCAACTGACATTACTGAATCAGTTCACTGACTTGAAAAATATTCTCCACTTGTGCTACCAAATCACTGTTAGCATAGCATTCAACATTACCCCATAATTGTCACTTGTAGCCACAGTGGCTGTTTCAGCTAAAGTTACATACTCAACAAAGAATAATAATAATAATAATAATAAGAACAATATTAATAAGAAGAATCTGTCTATACACTACTTTTCAAAAATAACTTTACAAAGTGCTTCAAAGACATAAAAACAGAATATATACAGAGAAGTTACAAAATAGAATAAATACAGTGGAAATCAGTGTGGAGGCAACAGAAATTAGTTTTCTTTTTTTGGTCCAGGTTCTTTAAAGGTGCAACATGTAAGATCTGTCCAGAGTTTAAAACATTAAAAAAATTAATTAACATTGTCAAAAGAATGTGAAGAAGTAACAGTTTTGACGATATGCCAAATACATCAGCGTATTGTGCTGCAGAGATATCTACTGCCAACCAGCAAGGTCCGGCCCTGATTTTCTTGTAGTACTAGCCTGCTTGTACCTCGAGAGGAGATAGTGAGTCAATGTAGCGTCCAGTCTGCCCTCAGTCCAACATGAGAGGACCAAGAAGTAGAGCTGAACCGAGGGCTCATCAATAATACATCCAGGGTCTGTGTGCGTTTTGATAGTTTGTTTATCTAACTATAAAGCTGTCTGTCTGTGTATCTGTCTGTCTGTGTGTCCTTCGCATATCTTGAGAACCGCTCATCCAATCGACTCCACACTTGGTGGGTGTATTGCTGGGGACGCAAGGACGTGCATTGTCAAATTTGGGTGCAATTTGGACGTGTGATACATTCAATATTATTAACCTTTGAATGAACAAGCGACCAGCACTCTGTGCAGCAGCGGGGGGGGGGGGGGGGGGGGGGCTTCAGGGCTCTGCAGACTGAGTCCAGCATGTCGTCCACAGCGGGCAGAGCGCGGCTCATTGACTGCAGTTCACTCTACAACCAAACTCTTCTATTGTATTTCAGCGGTGTGTTCGTGAGTAAGCTGTGACCTGTGTGTGTTTTTCCCCCGTAAGTAAGACGGTATTTACCTGGTGTCAGACTTGATACTAGCAAATAACACTAATAACGTTACCTCCAGGAACATACCTCCGATAATTAAATCCATCCATTAAATCCAATCTCTACTTTATAACCGTGGTGGTTATGTCAAAGCAAGCAACTAATACACCTATTTGGAAATGACCCCCGCTTAGTGTATTTCATCAATGTTTCTGACTGAGTAACAGCTACTGTGGTCTGTTTTCCTGTGAATCAGAGTGTATGTCACCGGTGTTCCTAACTGTGAGTAGCTGTGATTTGGGTGTGTGACGTAACTATGTCATGGCAGGTGTATTGCTCAGGACCCAAGTAAGCACATGGTCGAGTGTGAAGTTGTTTGTACGAGCGGTTATTGAGAAAGCTGCAATCAGCAACACCACAAGCCAAGCATTCGGCCCGTTCTGAACAGACATGCTCTGAACAGACACTTTACTGTCTGGATTAAATTAGAAGAGGCAGAAACGAGAAATCGACTCGCACCCCCGCCTCGTCCTCCCCGCCGCCGGGAGGCTGCTTTACCGTGAGTAGAATGTGCGGCAGCTCCAGGTGACGTACCCCCAGTTAGCTTTTAGCTCAAAGTCAGCACCAGGGCTCTGATCCCAGGACCGCCCCGACTCCCCGCCGGATAAGCAAACGTTCTGTTGCTGCAGTTACACCGGTTAGACCCAGCGCTCCACCAGACAGCTGATCTTTTGTTTTTTGCATTTGTTTTACCAGGTTCACGTCGCCTCCATCACCAAAAAGATAAATAAAAAAATATATATAAAATGTAACAAATATTAGAAATAAATAGAATAAATGTGTTCATTAACTTGACAGCTAGAAACACCACCTACTGAAACATTTTTTGCACTCAAAATTTGAAACAGCTCAAGAACATCTGTGACAAAATACATCTGACATATTTATGTAATAAACACGTGGAACACTTATAAGAATATTATATTTTAGGAATCATTTTATAGTGTGTATATTTGAGGAACTAAACTACTAATCTACACTGATCTATAAAGTTAATCACATCTGGACTTACAGAGCTTTTCTGCAGTTCCTCACAGCTGGAATCAGTCTCTCTCGTCCCGCGTCTGTTGTGTTGTACTTCTTCAGGTCCAACTCATCCAGAACCTCCTCTGACATCTGCACAATGTAGGCCAGAACTGAGCAGTGGATCTCGGAGAGTTTCTCCTCTGATGTGTTCTCTGACTTTAGGAACTCTTGGATCTCCTGATGTACCGACTGGTCGTTCATCTCCGTCAGACAGTGGAAGATGTTGATACTTCTGTCAGGAGAGACATGATCTCTGTTCATCTCCTTCAGGTTGTTGATGATTCTCTGGATGATTTCTGGACTGTTGTCTGTCCGACCCAGCAGGCCTCCTAAGAGTTTGTGGTTGGACTTCAGAGAGAGGCCATGAAGGAAGCGAACAAACAGGTCCAGGTGGCCATTTTTACTTTCAAGGGATTTCTCCATGACTTTCTTCAGGAAGACATCCAGGGATGGGCCACGACTAGCATTTTTCCCAAAATACTTTGAGATGATCGTGTGAAAAGAATCTGAGTTTGACTCTCTGTGCTTGTAGCCTTCTCCCAGGAAGTCCTTCAGTACCTTTGTGTTGCTGTTTGTGTAACAGTGGAACATGTAGACTGCAGCCAGAAACTCCTGAATGCTCAGATGAACAAAGCAGTAGACTGTTTTCTGGAAGATCACACACTCTCTTTTGAAGATCTCTGTACAAACTCCTGAGTACACCGAGGCCTCTGTGACATCAAGACCACACCGCTCCAGGTCTTCTTGGTAGAACATGATGTTTCCTTTCTCCAGATGTTCAAACGCCAGCCTCCCCAGCTTCAGAATAACTTCCCTGTCAGCCTCCGTCAGCTCCTGTGGACTCGTCTCATGTCCCTCACCATACTTCTGCTTCTTCCTCTTTGTCTGAATCACCAGGAATTGTGAGTACATGTCAGTCAGGGTCTTGGGGAGCTCTCCTCTCTGGTCTGTAGTCAACATGTGGTCCAGAACTGTAGCAGTGATCCAGCAGAAGACTGGGATTAGACACATGATGTGGAGGCTCCTGGATGTCTGGATGTGTGAGATGATTCTGCTGGACAGCTCTTCATCACTGACTCTCCTCCTGAAGTACTCCTCCTTCTGGGCGTCAGTGAAGCCTCGTACTTCTGTTACCCTGTCAACACATGCAGGAGGGATCTGATTGGCTGCTGCAGGTCGGGAAGTTATCCAGACGAGAGCTGAGGGAAGCAGATTCCCCTGGATGAGGTTTGTCAACAGCACGTTGACTGATGACTTCTGGGTGACATCAGACACAACCTTCTTCTTCTTGAAATCCAGTGAAAGTCTGCTTTCATCCAGGCCGTCAAAGATGAACAGAACTTTACAGACAGCGAGCTTCTCTGCTGTGAGCTTCTGTAATGTTGGATGGAAAACATGGAGCAGCATGAGAAGACTGTACTGCTCATCTCTGATCAAGTTCAGCTCCCTGAACGAAAGCAGAACCACCAGACTGACATCTTGGTTTTCCAAGCCCTCTGCCCAGTCCAGAGAGAACTTCTGCACTGAGAAGGTTTTTCCAACGCCAGCGACGCCGTTCGTCAGAACGACTCTGATGTGTCCCTGTTGGTCAGGTAAGGCTTTAAAGATGTCGTGGCACTTGATTGGAGCGTCATGGAGGGTCTTCTTCTTGGAAGCTGTCTCAAGCTGTCTCACCTCATGTTGGGTATTAACCTCTTCACTCTGTCCCTCTGTGATGTAGAGCTCAGTGTAGATCCTGTTGAGGAGGGTTCCACTTCCTGTTTCATCACTTCCTTCAGTCACACATTCACATCTCCTCCTCAGACTGATCTTATGTTCATCTACAACCTCCTGCAGAACTCTATCTGCTGAAAGAGAGAGAAACAGTTTGAGACAAAATAAAGAAAATTTGACAATCTGCTCATTATTTTCGTTGCCAATATGATAGTGATTAATATAAAGTAAATAAAAAAAGAAGTAAAGGTTAAACAGTCCAGTTTTTGTAAAAGCATCAGAACTGCTCCTTTTTCTCTCAGTCGGTGTACATGTTTGATTGACAGCAGAGGAGGCGGAGCTTCAGCTGTCCGTCTTCAGCTCTTCATCTAAACAGCTCACTGTGGCTGTTCCTTCCTCACTGTAATATTTAAAACTGATCCACTGATCAAACAAGGCAAAAGTGAGCATGGCTCACATACCCCCCCCGCTCACTGCTTGACCCCTACTGAAGTAGGGGAGTAGTCAAATGCTCAATGTGCAGCTGTAAGTCGAAAACAATCACAGTTTTTGGCCAAAATTTTAAACATTTTGGGCACCCTGGACTTCTAACCCCCAAAAGGCACAACTAGACTACGCTGTCAACCATCATACCAAATTTGAAGTTCCTAAGTTAAATAGTTTCTGAGTTCTGCTCCAGAAACTCAAGTGTGACACGCGATATATCATATCTCGTTGTTTGGACCTGTTTTTATTAACAAAAGCCAGGTTTCCACCAAAGGTTCCTGGGACTTTTTAGTCCGACTACTTTTAAGGACCTAAAAGGTTCCTTCAGTCCACTGTTGTCTGTGTTTCCACTACGCTCTAAAGACCTGTGAAGATTCAGCATATTAGTCCTCTGATGTATGCAAAAGCAACATGACATGTGACGAGGGTTGTTGGTGGTCACAGCGGTAAACACACTCTGCAGTCTGCCGTTCAGTGTGTCCGCCTGTTTCATCTAAAAAACACACTGGAAAAAACTAAACATTAGGTTTTATCTCACTGTTACGACATTTACTGATGTGCGTTGGATGTAATGAATGAAATACAGAGGAGGAAAGTGAAACTAAGAGCGTCCGTCTCCACAGTAAATCATGTTGAGTATTTGAGGGTTATTTATTTCTGCTTTAGAACATTAACGCTGTGAAAATAACATTTCTTTCTCTCATTCACAACACCGTCACGCTCCGTCTCTCTGTCTCTCTTCTCCTGATCGTCCTCTCGCTCGTGCTGTCTCTCTTGTTTTCTGTCTTTTTGGCTGGACCTCAGAGGACCAGCCCTACAACCACAGGGGTCTGTCAGTGAATGAGTGATGAAGCTACACGATTGGTCGGCCGAGTGTCGGAGTTTCCTCATTGGGCGTTGCTCTTTCAAAATGAAAAGGCGGGGAACAGTCCTTTATGCACATGAGCTGTCAAACTAGGAGATCTAGTTATAAAATGAAACCAGATTCATCAGAGGCATCGCCTGTAATTCACTTAAAATGTTTTCAGAAGTAGATTTTGGTGGATTGTTTAGACGGAATAACAGAAAGTTTATGAGCAGGCCGCCATGTAGTTTCCTGTTTGTATCGGCGAGCAGAAAACCAGGAACCAATCAGATGCATTCCACGTCACCTCTTGACCCATAGACATATATACATAGACATTGACCTCTGGATCGTACGCCAACGTTGGCGTATGTATATATGTCTATGGCTTGAACGGCCAGTTGAGTGGAGCAGCGAGTCTTCTAGTGTCCTCGCAGGACCTGGTGGACATGTAGCGCTGGATTTAACATTATAGACATGACCACTGACTATCTGTAGAACAGTTTAGCCACAAATTCACAGACTGACCGAACACGGTCCAGACATAGACTCGGTTTGGACCGAGTCTTGTTTAAAATGAGTTTGGAAGCCGACAGCAGAGCCTGACTTTACTTTTAATGTTATCAAATAAAGAAACATGTTCTCCCTTCGTCCTAAAATGTTCCTAAACCGATACTAGAGGAAGTCTTTGTTTATGAATGAAGCGGTACAGTGGAAGCAGTGGCCCTGTGTGTGTGTGTGTGTGTGTGTGTTTCACCAACATCAGCGACGGTCATCATTGCAAACTCCACCCCGAAAGTTCCAGTACTTTCATAAAGTACTACCCCCCCAACCAGGGACTTCTTTGGGGTAAAAAGGCCCCAGAACTTAATTTAGACCCTGGTCCCTACGGTCGAAACACAATGAGTTCCTCAAAAGGTTCTTAGTTCTGGGGGAAAGTTCCTGCGGTCAAAACATGGCTAAAGAACTGCAAATCTCGCTGACAAATACACTGCATTTCCTGTAGCTGTTTCACAATAAAAGCATCCCGCTGGTTTGTAGGTGGAAAACTATTATGTGAAGCAGCAGCAACAGGAAATATTTGTTTACATCAGCAGTAAGTTAACACAGCTCTGATATGAATAAAGCAATCAGTAAACAGTAAAATAAAACGGATATCTGAAAATACAAAAAGGAGCACAGGAGGGAAAGTAAACTCCAAACCACCGAGATTCAGTTAGAAGCTACAAAAGTACCCTAACCCTAACACGGGAGAGGCTTCAGTTGGTTGCAATCGAATCAATCAAATATCAATTAATATTCTCTATGCAGATTGAGAGCAAACAGCATGCTGATTGGTTAATGAAGGGGTCAGCAACCTGCAGCTCTTTAGCCCCTCTCCACTGGCTCCCTGTGGCTTTAAAACATTATATGGAAATGAACAGTTATTTTTTAACATTTTAATTTTTATTTATCATTGTTGTAGTGATTCTTACATTCTCCAACTGTAAAAATGTGTGACCTTGACTATGCATTGAATAAAAACATAATAACATTTCAGTCAACTAAAATATGCATCATAGCCTATGTACGTCTACGGCCCGGCGCCTTATCCTCTAGTTTTGCTAACCTCAGTAGCGGTGGCTAGTCTTGAGTCTCTAGCTAAGCTAGCTATGGATTCAAAATCCCAAAAAGAGAATTTAAAGAGGACCTGTTATGCTTATTTTTGGTCAATCGGCCCACTGTTGTGATTGGTCAACTGAACTAAACTCTTTGGACTACGCTCCAGCTCCGCTCTAACTAGCTTAGTTTGAGGGTGTGACAAACTAGCCGTTATGCAAATGTGTTACTTGGTGACATCATCACATTACGGAAGAAAAGGCTTCAAGGACTTCAAGTGAGGTGTTTCAGGAGCCGTGTTTCTGATGGGGAGAGTAACTCCCTTTGGCGTGGACTTTGGGTTTTGTAACTTTGCCTTTTACATGCACATAAACTATATAACACACTGAAGGAAAGGGAAAAAGAACAAAAGTATAATAGGTCCCCTTTAATAGTGCGTAGAAAGATTTGTTTGCTTTCACCGCTGCTGGCTTACCGGTGTGCTTGAGAAATTAGCAAACAACCAAAAAAGTAACTGAAAGACATTTCAAGAACAAGCACATTGCATTTGCTGAAAAGCCAGCAGGAGCTTCAAGCCAAATCTCCTGAAACATTTCTTCAGTGTCCTGCGTCTCATTTGCACTTGGTTGCTCACTGCATTAAGCTTTGTTTATACTCGCACGAGACAGCGTGGCCTCTGTAGATGGTGCTCACACTACAAGCATGCACAGAGACGTTTATGCTCAGTGTGTTGTTCATTGCAGTACGCTCCGAAACGCCAGGAGACGTACAAACAAAATATCAAGTGGATAAGTAAGAAGTCAACGAGTGGTACCGGAGAGGAAAGTAGGTTGCCAGGCAACAGCAGTAAACACTAAACACCGACATACGTACGGCCAAATATTGCATTTGTGTCCTGTAATTATTACTGTCCAAGTCTAAATGACTTCCTGTCTCTCGGTGCTTCCCCTCGGGTCACCACTCTTTATATCAGACCTTTTTTTAGCTTTAACAAAATTATCTGAGATTCTTTCACAGCCTGCAGCAGAAAGATGCCTTTGCCCAGTGTGTTGCCTTTTTCTTTCCAAATATTTAATGACACGTGACTATCCCTGTTGTCTTTAAATTAACAGTTTTTTTTGCGACAAAAATGTCTCTTTTGATAGTAAAGGTTGCTGACCCCTGGGTTAATGCCAAGACAAGGGGTGCTATCATAAAACCAAAGGGTTCAGATTTCCTCTCAAAGTAGAACACAGGACAGGTGATACAGAGCACAAATGAATGCTGGAGCAGAAAAAACATGCAGTTAAATTCCAGGTGGACTTAAAATGTAATGATATTTATAATGATCTTAAATGGTCGTGCTGTATGACACCACACACGTCACTGTATTAAAACAACAAGTAGTGTTTTCAGACACGGAGACGTCATCAGACAGATAGTCTTACTTTGTACAGTGCTGGTCTGACTGGCTGTCTGCAGTCCAGCTCTTGTATGAGCTGAATTTCCTATCTGGCTGTCTTATTAACCTCTTAACAATCTGACGGACGCTATTCTGTCTTTCAGAGGTTGTAGCGGCTCAGTTTTAAAGCTAGAGTGAAGATACTGGTAACATATGAAACTAGAAAACCTGATGAATCCATTGATACCAACCATGTCATGCTAGCTTGTTGCACTATTCTACTTATCATGCACCATGTAATAAATTATTGTTCATTCGATATGGAGTCTCTCCTGGTTGAAATATATACATCCTTTAAGTCAGTGTATTAACGTTACATACAGTAACTTAGATGGCGGTCGGCGTGCTCCCAGTTTGGAGAAGCAGACAGGAGTACCGGCAGGAAGCTAAGCAATGTACTGCTGTGGACGCCACGTTTTTTCAGATCAGAAAGTCACACAATAACACAAACTAACTAACCGATGGATGCAGCGTTAGACCAGCAACTCCTGTGTTCTGAGAGGTAAAATGACTGGTTTTGTGAATGGAGTCTGGTGGCTTTGAAGACAGTGACATAAAGGCTTCAGTTCTCCGTCAGAAAGGGCTGTCTGATGGCGAGGTAAAGCAGAGAAAATATTCTAAATATGAGGACACTAAAAGAAATACTTTTATATTTTGTTTTAGGTGGCTAAAATACATTTTTCTGCTGCTCCCGTCCACAGCTGCTTAACCTCGCCGTCAGACAGCCCTTTCTGACGGGGAACTGAAGCCGTTATATCGCTCTCTTCAAAGCCACCAGACGTCATTCACAAAAGGAGTAATTTTACTTCCCAGAAGACGGGAGTAAACATACAACCCCACTTCAAAAAAAGCTGCCATAACAGCTGATTTTAGGAGAAGTCAAACCAACACAGTATTTTGAGGACAAATGTGAGAAAATTAATTACACATTTGAAGCACATTCTTTCAGATTTTGAATAGTTGTAAACCTTTACAGCGACTTCAACGTTCGGGCAGAAATATGAATATCTTCTTGAAGTGTAAATTGTGAAATGGAGGTTCTCGTGTGTTTTGTTACAGAAATACAATCAGCAGTTTGTGGCTATAAAGCCCAGACTAAGATCCATCTTAGTTTGAAACAGTATCTGCACTAATAGTTCTACATCAGGAATATAAATCTTTTAGCAGAACATTTAGTCTTCATCCTCAATGCATCATCATCCATCAGGTCAGCTTACAGTAAAAACAGTCTCTTACTTTGACTCTGACTGTCCAGGTTCATTACTGAAGGATGGAGGTTCCCATTTGGACCAATCACTCTTCATAGACAAACAGCTGGGTACTGGAGACTCTGCTCTCGGTTAGTTCTGAACTCTGCAAACACCAAGATGATTTTATTCATATCACATGAATCCTTTATAAATTCTCTGATGACAAAACCATTTCAGTAGCTCTAAACACACAAACTACTGCTACTGTCAACAATAAGTAAGGGAAAATGTACAGTGAGCCGGTCATTGTTGTGAAAGAATCCCCTTCAGGGCGATGAGAGACTTCTCCGCCTCACGTCGGGATGCAGCATCGCCCTGTTGGGGATTCTTTCACAACAATGACCCGCTAGCTGTACATTATTCCTTATTTAAAAGTTTGTAGACGTTTTCTTAGATTAGATTACATCTTTTCTAGGTGACTGACAGCTGTCACAGATACTAAGAGGAAGAGTTTATCTGTTAAATTTTAGTTGGCAAATACATTTGTGTAGAAATTTGATTATACAAACACAAAATCAACAGAAAACATGGCATTGTCAGAGGTAACTAAAAATGAGTCATATAAATGAGTTAGTAGCAGCTCTCTTACTTTGACTCTGAGGCTCCAGGATCACCTTTAGACCGGTCACTCTGCATAAACAGACAGCCAGAGACTAGAGACTCTGCGCTGACCTCCTCTTCCTCCACACAATCATTCATCTTCTGATCTGAAGTCAGTCTGAGAGGTTAAACAGGAACACTGACTGTGAGCTCAGAACATGTAAAGGAAACAAGTTTGTACAAGAATCACAGGCAAGACTGAGAGAACAGGAAGTAACACGCACGCACGCAAGCACACACACCGACGCGCGCGCACACACACACACACACACACACAGTATACAGTATAATAAAACCATCCGGCATCCACCCGGTCAGTTCTCTTTAAATTTCTGCTTGTTTTCTTGGGTTACAGCAGGTTTAATGAGTATTATTCAGCCAGTCACGACTTTGTATTCACAGATTAATCAAACTGTTGAGTTCATTCTAACATTTCTCTCCTCTAAAGTCCACAGGAAACAAAACTGACTCAGAGAGTTTAACAGTAAAGTAATAAAATGTTGGATTAACACTCACCCTGCTTCACTCTTTAGTTTTCCTCCTGCTCCGTTGAGCCAAAATGGAGTCTGAGCTGACTGAACACTTTCACTTACAGGGTTTACTCCCTGTTCTCGTGTTCTTACATGACATGGTCAGTGTGGCTCCTCCCCTCTCCATTTACAGGAAATCTTTGACCTCAGAGTCTAACTATGAGTGGGTGTGTGTGTTACTCACACAAACCAGCTTTTTAACACAGTGTGTTTATGTGAATCTCTTTTGTCTTGAATATGTTGAATTAAAATGAGTTTTGGTCCAATCTTATCTCATTTGTATGTTTAAATATGTCAATAAATCAGTTTAGTTAAATACTAATGTGCTTTTATTTTTATTTTTTTCAGAATTATATGACTAAGACTTTTCTGAACATCTGGAAGAAAAAAATATTCTTTAATTCTGAGTTGCAAGTCTTTTTCATAATCTAAACATAGTAGCCTGAAATGACACATCTTCCTTGCTCAATTAGTACATGAACCTACATTTCGAATGGTATTATATTATAATCACATTAGTTATATTTGTATGTTTCTTCCACTATTTCATGTTTTCATAAAAAAATATTTAATTATTATTAAACAAAAAGAGGAAAGACATAAGTAATTTCCAGCAACCTGGATTTGGAAACATAATCCCAAATTCTCTACTCTCTACTAATGTTTAAGTTAATTATTTCTTAAAGACGTGTTTATTGAATTTCACATTCAGATTCAGTTATAAACTTTTCATTAATGATCTTTTCAAAAATGATTTTTTTTTTTTTGAATATAATTTTAATT
>CAKAOJ020001891.1:0-19631 GCA_916701645.2 Sebastolobus alascanus
AATTTTCGAATTTTCACGAAAGTTTTTGACATGCTATAGTATGACTTTTCATGAAAATGTCGAAATTTTAAACTGAGTTTTTTTTCCACCAAATGAATCGACAGACTATACTATGCCTTTTTTCATGAAAATTTTCGACATTCTATACTATGACATTTTTTTACGAATATTTTCGACATGCTATAGTATGACTTTTTTCATGAAAATTTTCGAAAATATTCGTAAAAAAATTTCATAGTATAGAATGTCGAAAATTTTCATGAAAAAAGGCATAGTATAGTCTGTCGATTCATTTGGTGGAAAAAAAACTCAGTTAAAATTTTCGTCAATTTTCATGAAAGTCATATTATAGTATGACTTTTTTCATGAAAATGTCGAAATTTTAAACTGAGTTTTTTTTCCACCAAATGAATCGACAGACTATACTATGCCTTTTTTCATGAAAATTTTCGACATTCTATACTATGACATTTTTTTACGAATATTTTCGACATGCTATAGTATGACCTTTTTCATGAAAATTTTCGAAAATATTCGTAAAAAAATGTCATAGTATAGAATGTCGAAAATGTTCATGAAAAAAGGCATAGTATAGTCTGTCGATTCATTTGATGGAAAAAAAACTCAGTTAAAATTTTCGTCAATTTTCATGAAAGTCATACTATAGTATGACTTTTTTCATGAAAATGTCGAAATTTTAAACTGAGTTTTTTTTCCACCAAATGAATCGACAGACTATACTATGCCTTTTTTCATGAAAATTTTCGACATTCTATACTATGACATTTTTTTACGAATATTTTCGACATTTTTTCACGAAAGTTTTTGACATGCTATAGTATGACTTTTCATGAAAATGTCGAAATTTTAAACTGAGTTTTTTTTCCACCAAATGAATCGACAGACTATACTATGCCTTTTTTCATGAAAATTTTCGACATTCTATACTATGACATTTTTTTACGAATATTTTCGACATGCTATAGTATGACTTTTTTCATGAAAATTTTCGAAAATATTCGTAAAAAAATTTCATAGTATAGAATGTCGAAAATTTTCATGAAAAAAGGCATAGTATAGTCTGTCGATTCATTTGGTGGAAAAAAAACTCAGTTAAAATTTTCGTCAATTTTCATGAAAGTCATATTATAGTATGACTTTTTTCATGAAAATGTCAAAATTTTAAACTGAGTTTTTTTTCCACCAAATGAATCGACAGACTATACTATGCCTTTTTTCATGAAAATTTTCGACATTCTATACTATGACATTTTTTTACGAATATTTTCGACATGCTATAGTATGACCTTTTTCATGAAAATTTTCGAAAATATTCGTAAAAAAATGTCATAGTATAGAATGTCGAAAATGTTCATGAAAAAAGGCATAGTATAGTCTGTCGATTCATTTGATGGAAAAAAAACTCAGTTAAAATTTTCGTCAATTTTCATGAAAGTCATACTATAGTATGACTTTTTTCATGAAAATGTCGAAATTTTAAACTGAGTTTTTTTTCCACCAAATGAATCGACAGACTATACTATGCCTCTTTTCATGAAAATTTTCGACATTCTATACTATGACATTTTTTTACGAATATTTTCGACATTTTTTCACGAAAGTTTTTGACATGCTATAGTATGACTTTTCATGAAAATGTCGAAATTTTAAACTGAGTTTTTTTTCCACCAAATGAATCGACAGACTATACTATGCCTTTTTTCATGAAAATTTTCGACATTCTATACTATGACATTTTTTTACGAATATTTTCGACATGCTATAGTATGACTTTTTTCATGAAAATTTTCGAAAATATTCGTAAAAACATTTCATAGTATAGAATGTCGAAAATTTTCATGAAAAAAGGCATAGTATAGTCTGTCGATTCATTTGGTGGAAAAAAAACTCAGTTTAAAATTTCGAAAATTTTCATGAAAAAAGTCATATTATAGCATGTCGAAAATATTCGTAAAAAAATGTCATAGCATAGAATGTCCAAAATTTTCATGAAAAAAGGCATAGTATAGTCTGTCGATTCATTTGGTTGAAAAAAAACTCAGTTTAAAATTTCGACATTTTCATGAAAAAAGTCATACTATACTATGACTTTTCATGAAAATTGACGAAAATTTAAACTGAGTTTTTTTTCCACCAAATTAATCGACAGACTATACTATGCCTTTTTTCATGAAAATTTTCGACATTCTATACTATGACATTTTTTTACGAATATTTTCATGAAAAAAGTCATATTATAGCATGTCGAAAACATTCGTAAAAAAATGTCATAGTATAGAATGTCGAAAATGTTCATGAAAAAAGGCATAGTATAGTCTGTCGATTAATTTGGTGGAAAAAAAACTCAGTTTAAAATTTCGAAAATTTTCATGAAAAAAGTCATATTATAGCATGTCGAAAATATTCGTAAAAAAATGTCATAGCATAGAATGTCGAAAATTTTCATGAAAAAAGGCATAGTATAGTCTGTCGATTCATTTGGTGGAAAAAAACTCAGTTTAAAATTTCGAAATTTTCATGAAAAAAGTCATACTATACTATGACTTTTCATGAAAATTGACGAAAATTTAAACTGAGTTTTTTTTCCACCAAATTAATCGACATACTATACTATGCCTTTTTTCATGAAAATTTTCGACATTCTATACTAGGACATTTTTTTACGAATATTTTCATGAAAAAAGTCATATTATAGCATGTCGAAAACATTCGTAAAAAAATGTCATAGTATAGAATGTCGAAAATGTTCATGAAAAAAGGCATAGTATAGACTGTCGATTAATTTGGTGGAAAAAAAACTCAGTTTAAAATTTCGAAATTTTCATGAAAAAAGTCATACTATACTATGACTTTTCATGAAAATTGACGAAATTTTAAACTGAGTTTTTTTTCCACCAAATGAATCGACAGACTATACTATGCCTTTTTTCATGAAAATTTCCGACATTCTATACTATGACATTTTTTTACGAATATTTTCGACATGCTATAGTATGACCTTTTTCATGAAAATTTTCGAAAATATTCGTAAAAAAATGTCATAGTATAGAATGTCGAAAATGTTCATGAAAAAAGGCATAGTATAGTCTGTTGATTCATTTGATGGAAAAAAAACTCAGTTAAAATTTTCGTCAATTTTCATGAAAGTCATACTATAGTATGACTTTTTTCATGAAAATGTCGAAATTTTAAACTGAGTTTTTTTTCCACCAAATGAATCGACAGACTATACTATGCCTTTTTTCATGAAAATTTTCGACATTCTATACTATGACATTTTTTTACGAATATTTTCGACATTTTTTCACGAAAGTTTTTGACATGTATGACTTTTCATGAAAATGTCGAAATTTTAGTATGACTAACTATAGTAAACTATAGTATGACTTTCATGAAAATTGACGAAAATTTTAACTGAGTTTTTTTTCGAAAATGTCGAAATTTTAAACTGAGTTTTTTTTCCACCACCAAATGAATCGACAGACTATACTATGCCTTTTTTCATGAAAATTTCCGACATTCTATACTATGACATTTTTTTACGAATATTTTCGACATGCTATAGTATGACCTTTTTCATGAAAATTTTCGAAAATATTCGTAAAAAAATGTCATAGTATAGAATGTCGAAAATGTTCATGAAAAAAGGCATAGTATAGTCTGTCGATTCATTTGATGGAAAAAAAACTCAGTTAAAATTTTCGTCAATTTTCATGAAAGTCATACTATAGTATGACTTTTTTCATGAAAATGTCGAAATTTTAAACTGAGTTTTTTTTCCACCAAATGAATCGACAGACTATACTATGCCTTTTTTCATGAAAATTTTCGACATTCTATACTATGACATTTTTTTACGAATATTTTCGACATGCTATAGTATGACTTTTTTCATGAAAATTTTCGAAAATATTCGTAATAAAATTTCATAGTATAGAATGTCGAAAATTTTCATGAAAAAAGGCATAGTATAGTCTGTCGATTAATTTGGTGGAAAAAAAACTCAGTTTAAAATTTCGTCAATTTTCATGAAAGTCATACTATAGTATGACTTTTTTCATGAAAATGTCGAAATTTTAAACTGAGTTTTTTTTCCACCAAATGAATCGACAGACTATACTATGCCTTTTTTCATGAAAATTTTCGACATTCTATACTATGACATTTTTTTACGAATATTTTCGACATTTTTTCACGAAAGTTTTTGACATGCTATAGTATGACTTTTCATGAAAATGTCGAAATTTTAAACTGAGTTTTTTTTCCACCAAATGAATCGACAGACTATACTATGCCTTTTTTCATGAAAATTTCCGACATTCTATACTATGACATTTTTTTACGAATATTTTCGACATGCTATAGTATGACCTTTTTCATGAAAATTTTCGAAAATATTCGTAAAAAAATGTCATAGTATAGAATGTCGAAAATGTTCATGAAAAAAGGCATAGTATAGTCTGTTGATTCATTTGATGGAAAAAAAACTCAGTTAAAATTTTCGTCAATTTTCATGAAAGTCATACTATAGTATGACTTTTTTCATGAAAATGTCGAAATTTTAAACTGAGTTTTTTTTCCACCAAATGAATCGACAGACTATACTATGCCTTTTTTCATGAAAATTTTCGACATTCTATACTATGACATTTTTTTACGAATATTTTCGACATTTTTTCACGAAAGTTTTCGACATGCTATAGTATGACTTTTTTCATGAAAATTTTCGAAATTTTAAACTGAGTTTTTTTTCCACCAAATGAATCGACAGACTATACTATGCCTTTTTTCATGAAAATTTCCGACATTCTATACTATGACATTTTTTTACGAATATTTTCGACATGCTATAGTATGACTTTTTTCATGAAAATTTTCGAAAATATTCGTAAAAAAATGTCATAGTATAGAATGTCGAAAATTTTCATGAAAAAAGGCATAGTATAGTCTGTCGATTCATTTGATGGAAAAAAAACTCAGTTTAAAATTTCGTCAATTTTCATGAAAAAAGTCATAGTATAGCATGTCGAAAATATTCGTAAAAAAATGTCATAGTATAGAATGTCGAAAATTTTAATGAAAAAAGGCATAGTATAGTCTGTCGATTCATTTGGTTGAAAAAAAACTCAGTTTAAAATTTCGAAATTTTCATGAAAAAAGTCATACTATACTATGACTTTTCATGAAAATTGACGAAAATTTAAACAGAGTTTTTTTTCCACCAAATTAATCGACAGACTATACTATGCCTTTTTTCATGAAAATTTTCGACATTCTATACTATGACATTTTTTTACGAATATTTTCATGAAAAAAGTCATATTATAGCATGTCGAAAACATTCGTAAAAAAATGTCATAGTATAGAATGTCGAAAATGTTCATGAAAAAAGGCATAGTATAGTCTGTCGATTAATTTGGTGGAAAAAAAACTCAGTTTAAAATTTCGAAAATTTTCATGAAAAAAGTCATATTATAGCATGTCGAAAATATTCGTAAAAAAATGTCATAGCATAGAATGTCGAAAATTTTCATGAAAAAAGGCATAGTATAGTCTGTCGATTCATTTGGTGGAAAAAAAACTCAGTTTAAAATTTCGAAATTTTCATGAAAAAAGTCATACTATACTATGACTTTTCATGAAAATTGACGAAAATTTAAACTGAGTTTTTTTTCCACCAAATTAATCGACATACTATACTATGCCTTTTTTCATGAAAATTTTCGACATTCTATACTATGACATTTTTTTACGAATATTTTCATGAAAAAAGTCATATTATAGCATGTCGAAAACATTCGTAAAAAAATGTCATAGTATAGAATGTCGAAAATGTTCATGAAAAAAGGCATAGTATAGACTGTCGATTAATTTGGTGGAAAAAAAACTCAGTTTAAAATGTCGAAAATTTTCATGAAAAAAGTCATATTATAGCATGTCGAAAATATTCGTAAAAAAATGTCATAGTATAGAATGTCGAAAATTTTCATGAAAAAAGGCATAGTATAGTCTGTCGATTCATTTGGTGGAAAAAAAACTCAGTTTAAAATTTCGAAATTTTCATGAAAAAAGTCATACTATACTATGACTTTTCATGAAAATTGACGAAAATTTAAACTGAGTTTTTTTTCCACCAAATTAATCGACAGACTATACTATGCCTTTTTTCATGAAAATTTTCGACATTCTATACTATGACATTTTTTTTCGAATATTTTCATGAAAAAAGTCATATTATAGCATGTCGAAAATATTCGTAAAAAAATGTCATAGTATAGAATGTCGAAAATGTTCATGAAAAAAGGCATAGTATAGACTGTCGATTAATTTGGTGGAAAAAAAACTCAGTTTAAAATGTCGAAAATTTTCATGAAAAAAGTCATATTATAGCATGTCGAAAATATTCGTAAAAAAATGTCATAGCATAGAATGTCGAAAATTTTCATGAAAAAAGGCATAGTATAGTGTGTCGATTCATTTGGTGGAAAAAAAACTCAGTTAAAATTTTCGTCAATTTTCATGAAAGTCATACTATAGTATGACTTTTTTCATGAAAATGTCGAAATTTTAAACTGAGTTTTTTTTCCACCAAATGAATCGACAGACTATACTATGCCTTTTTTCATAAAAATTTTTGACATTCTATACTATGACATTTTTTTACGAATATTTTCGACATTTTTTCACGAAAGTTTTTGACATGCTATAGTATGACTTTTCATGAAAATTTTCGAAATTTTAAACTGAGTTTTTTTTCCACCAAATTAATCGACAGACTATACTATGCCTTTTTTCATGAAAATTTTCGACATTCTATACTATGACATTTTTTTACGAATATTTTCGACATGCTATAGTATGACCTTTTTCATGAAAATTTTCGAAAATATTCGTAAAAAAATGTCATAGTATAGAATGTCGAAAATGTTCATGAAAAAAGGCATAGTATAGTCTGTCGATTCATTTGGTGGAAAAAAAACTCAGTTTAAAATTTCGACATTTTCATGAAAAAAGTCATACTATAGTATGACTTTCATGAAAATTGACGAAAATTTTAACTGAGTTTTTTTTCCATCAAATGAATCGACAGACTATACTATGCCTCTTTTCATGAAAATTTTCGACATTCTATACTATGACATTTTTTTACGAATATTTTCGACATTTTTTCACGAAAGTTTTTGACATGCTATAGTATGACTTTTCATGAAAATGTCGAAATTTTAAACTGAGTTTTTTTTCCACCAAATGAATCGACAGACTATACTATGCCTTTTTTCATGTCGAAAATATTCGTAAAAAAATGTCATAGTATAGAATGTCGAAAATTTTCATGAAAAAAGGCATAGTATAGTGTGTCGATTCATTTGGTTGAAAAAAACTCAGTTTAAATTTCGTCAATTTTCATGAAAGTCATACTATAGTATGACTTTTTTCATGAAAATGTCGAAATTTTAAACTGAGTTTTTTTTCCACCAAATGAATCGACAGACTATACTATGCCTTTTTTCATAAAATTTTTGACATTCTATACTAATGACATTTTTTACGAATATTTTCGACATTTTTTCACGAAAGTTTTTGACATGCTATAGTATGACTTTCATGAAAATTTTCGAGAATTTAAACTGAGTTTTTTTAAAACAAATAATAAAGATTCTATTTTGAATAAAATATAGAATTTTCATAAATTTTAATTAAACTAGTTTTTTTCCAAATGAATTCAGAAATTTAAACTTTTTTCTAAAATTTCGAATTCAAACTATAATTTTTTTACGAAATATTTTCGATTCATTTGCATAAAATATGAATTTTTTCATGAAAATTTTCTGAAATATTCGTAAAAAATGACTTTTTTCAGAATGTCGAAAATTTTAAAAAAGGTTTTAGTCAATGATTCATTTGTGAAAAAAGCTCAGTTAATTCGTCAATTTTCTGAAATATACTATATATGACTTTTTTCAGAAAATTTCGAAATTTTAAACTAGATTTTTTCAGCAAATGAATTTCAACTGAAATTTCCTTTTTTCATGAAAATTTCGACATTCTATACTAGATCTTTTTTACGAAAATTTTCGACATTTTTTCACGATTTTTGTGAAAATACTTTTCATGAAATTTCGTAAATTTTAAACTAGTTTTTTTCACAAATGATCGACAATTACTATGCTTTTTTCAGAAATTCCAATTCTATACATATCTTTTTTCATGAAATTTTCGACATTTTATACTATTTTTTTGAAAATTTTTCGACATTCTTAAAAAATGTCATTTATGAATTGAAAATGTTCATGAAAAAAGTCATAGTATATAATTGATATTTATGCAAAAAAATCAGTTAAAATTTTTCTAATTTTCATGAAAGTCATACTATATATGATTTTTTCATGAAAATGTCGAAATTTTAACTGACTTTTTTCCACAAATGAATCGAAGATATACTATGCATTTTTCTAAAAATTTCGACATTTATAAATGAAAATTTTAAATATTTGACATTTTTTCACGAAATTTTGACATCTAATATGAAATTTTTCATGTAAAATTTTCATGAAATCAACTATGTTCTTTTTTATAAAATGTCGAAATTTAAATGTTTTTTTTCCACAAATAAAGTATATTTTTATGGAAATTTCGAAAATATTCGTAAAAACATTTCTAGTTAGAATGTCGAAAATTTTCATGAAAAAGCATAGTATAGTCTGTCGATTCATTTGGTGGAAAAAAAACTCAGTTTAAAATTTCGAAAATTTTCATGAAAAAAGTCATATTATAGCATGTCGAAAATATTCGTAAAAAAATGTCATAGCATAGAATGTCGAAAATTTTCATGAAAAAAGGCATAGTATAGTCTGTCGATTAATTTGGTGGAAAAAAAACTCAGTTTAAAATTTCGAAATTTTCATGAAAAAAGTCATACTATACTATGACTTTTCATGAAAATTGACGAAAATTTAAACTGAGTTTTTTTTCCACCAAATTAATCGACAGACTATACTATGCCTTTTTTCATGAAAATTTTCGACATTCTATACTATGACATTTTTTTACGAATATTTTCATGAAAAAAGTCATATTATAGCATGTCGAAAACATTCGTAAAAAAATGTCATAGTATAGAATGTCGAAAATGTTCATGAAAAAAGGCATAGTATAGTCTGTCGATTAATTTGGTGGAAAAAAAACTCAGTTTAAAATTTCGAAAATTTTCATGAAAAAAGTCATACTATAGCATGTCGAAAATATTCGTAAAAAATGTCATAGCATAGAATGTCGAAAATTTTCATGAAAAAAGGCATAGTATAGTCTGTCGATTCATTTGGTGGAAAAAAAACTCAGTTTAAAATTTCGAAATTTTCATGAAAAAAGTCATACTATACTATGACTTTTCATGAAAATTGACGAAATTTAAACTGAGTTTTTTTTCCACCAAATTAATCGACATACTATACTATGCCTTTTTTCATGAAAATTTTCGACATTCTATACTATGACATTTTTTTACGAATATTTTCATGAAAAAAGTCATATTATAGCATGTCGAAAACATTCGTAAAAAAATGTCATAGTATAGAATGTCGAAAATTTACATGAAAAAAGGCATAGTATAGACTGTCGATTAATTTGGTGGAAAAAAAACTCAGTTTAAAATGTCGAAAATTTTCATGAAAAAAGTCATATTATAGCATGTCGAAAATATTCGTTAAAAAATTTCATAGAATAGAATGTCGAAAATGTTCATGAAAAAAGGCATAGTATAGTCTGTCGATTCATTTGGTGGAAAAAAAACTCAGTTAAAATTTTCGTCAATTTTCATGAAAGTCATACTATAGTATGACTTTTTTCATGAAAATGTCGAAATTTTAAACTGAGTTTTTTTTTCCACCAAATGAATCGACAGACTATACTATGCCTTTTTTCATGAAAATTTTCGACATTCTATACTATGACATTTTTTTAAGAATATTTTCGACATGCTATAGTATGACTTTTTTCATGAAAATTTTCGAAAATATTCGTAAAAAAATTTCATAGTATAGAATGTCGAAAATTTTCATGAAAAAAGGCATAGTATAGTCTGTCGATTCATTTGGTGGAAAAAAAACTCAGTTAAAATTTTCGTCAATTTTCATGAAAGTCATACTATAGTATGACTTTTTTCATGAAAATGTCGAAATTTTAAACTGAGTTTTTTTTCCACCAAATGAATCGACAGACTATACTATGCCTTTTTTCATGAAAATTTTCGACATTCTATACTATGACATTTTTTTACGAATATTTTCGACATTTTTTCACGAAAGTTTTTGACATGCTAGAGTATGACTTTTCATGAAAATGTCGAAATTTTAAACTGAGTTTTTTTTCCACCAAATGAATCGACAGACTATACTATGCCTTTTTTCATGAAAATTTCCGACATTCTATACTATGACATTTTTTTACGAATATTTTCGACATGCTATAGTATGACCTTTTTCATGAAAATTTTCGAAAACATTCGTAAAAAAATGTCATAGTATAGAATGTCGAAAATGTTCATGAAAAAAGGCATAGTATAGTCTGTCGATTCATTTGATGGAAAAAAAACTCAGTTAAAATTTTCGTCAATTTTCAAAAAAGTCATACTATAGCATGACTTTTTTCATGAAAATGTCGAAATTTTAAACTGAGTTTTTTTTCCACCAAATTAATCGACAGACTATACTATGCCTTTTATCATGAAAATTTTCGACATTCTATACTATGACATTTTTTTACGAATATTTTCGACATTTTTTCACGAAAGTTTTTGACATGCTATAGTATGACTTTTCATGAAAATGTCGAAATTTTAAACTGAGTTTTTTTTCCACCAAATGAATCGACAGACTATACTATGCCTTTTTTCATGAAAATTTCCGACATTCTATACTATGACATTTTTTTACGAATATTTTCGACATGCTATAGTATGACCTTTTTCATGAAAATTTTCGAAAATATTCGTAAAAAAATGTCATAGTATAGAATGTCGAAAATGTTCATGAAAAAAGGCATAGTATAGTCTGTCGATTCATTTGATGGAAAAAAAACTCAGTTAAAATTTTCGTCAATTTTCATGAAAGTCATACTATAGTATGACTTTTTTCATGAAAATGTCGAAATTTTAAACTGAGTTTTTTTTCCACCAAATGAATCGACAGACTATACTATGCCTTTTTTCTTTTCACTAAAATTTTCGACATTCTATACTATGACATTTTTTTACGAATATTTTCGACATTTTTTCACGAAAGTTTTTGACATGCTATAGTATGACTTTTCATGAAAATTTTCGAAATTTTAAACTGAGTTTTTTTTCCACCAAATGAATCGACAGACTATACTATGCCTTTTTTCATGAAAATTTCCGACATTCTATACTATGACATTTTTTTACGAATATTTTCGACATGCTATAGTATGACCTTTTTCATGAAAATTTTCGAAAATATTCGTAAAAAAATGTCATAGTATAGAATGTCGAAAATTTTCATGAAAAAAGGCATAGTATAGTCTGTCGATTAATTTGATGGAAAAAAAACTCAGTTAAAATTTTCGTCAATTTTCATGAAAGTCATACTATAGTATGACTTTTTTCATGAAAATGTCGAAATTTTAAACTGAGTTTTTTTTCCACCAAATGAATCGACAGACTATACTATGCCTCTTTTCATGAAAATTTTCGACATTCTATACTATGACATTTTTTTACGAATATTTTCGACATTTTTTCACGAAAGTTTTTGACATGCTATAGTATGACTTTTCATGAAAATGTCGAAATTTTAAACTGAGTTTTTTTTCCACCAAATGAATCGACAGACTATACTATGCCTTTTTTCATGAAAATTTTCGACATTCTATACTATGACATTTTTTTACGAATATTTTCGACATGCTATAGTATGACTTTTTTCATGAAAATTTTCGAAAATATTCGTAAAAACATTTCATAGTATAGAATGTCGAAAATTTTCATGAAAAAAGGCATAGTATAGTCTGTCGATTCATTTGGTGGAAAAAAAACTCAGTTTAAAATTTCGAAAATTTTCATGAAAAAAGTCATATTATAGCATGTCGAAAATATTCGTAAAAAAATGTCATAGCATAGAATGTCCAAAATTTTCATGAAAAAAGGCATAGTATAGTCTGTCGATTCATTTGGTTGAAAAAAAACTCAGTTTAAAATTTCGAAATTTTCATGAAAAAAGTCATACTATACTATGACTTTTCATGAAAATTGACGAAAATTTAAACTGAGTTTTTTTTCCACCAAATTAATCGACAGACTATACTATGCCTTTTTTCATGAAAATTTTCGACATTCTATACTATGACATTTTTTTACGAATATTTTCATGAAAAAAGTCATATTATAGCATGTCGAAAACATTCGTAAAAAAATGTCATAGTATAGAATGTCGAAAATGTTCATGAAAAAAGGCATAGTATAGTCTGTCGATTAATTTGGTGGAAAAAAAACTCAGTTTAAAATTTCGAAAATTTTCATGAAAAAAGTCATATAATAGCATGTCGAAAATATTCGTAAAAAAATGTCATAGCATAGAATGTCGAAAATTTTCATGAAAAAAGGCATAGTATAGTCTGTCGATTCATTTGGTGGAAAAAAAACTCAGTTTAAAATTTCGAAATTTTCATGAAAAAAGTCATACTATACTATGACTTTTCATGAAAATTGACGAAAATTTAAACTGAGTTTTTTTTCCACCAAATTAATCGACAGACTATACTATGCCTTTTTTCATGAAAATTTTCGACATTCTATACTATGACATTTTTTTACGAATATTTTCATGAAAAAAGTCATATTATAGCATGTCGAAAATATTCGTAAAAAAATGTCATAGTATAGAATGTCGAAAATGTTCATGAAAAAAGGCATAGTATAGTCTGTCGATTAATTTGGTGGAAAAAAAACTCAGTTTAAAATTTCGAAAATTTTCATGAAAAAAGTCATATTATAGCATGTCGAAAATATTCGTAAAAAAATGTCATAGCATAGAATGTCGAAAAAATTCATGAAAAAAGGCATAGTATAGTCTGTCGATTCATTTGGTGGAAAAAAAACTCAGTTTAAAATTTCGAAATTTTCATGAAAAAAGTCATACTATACTATGACTTTTCATGAAAATTGACGAAATTTTAAACTGAGTTTTTTTTCCACCAAATGAATCGACAGACTATACTATGCCTTTTTTCATGAAAATTTTCGACATTCTATACTATGACATTTTTTTACGAATATTTTCGACATGCTATAGTATGACTTTTTTCATGAAAATTTTCGAAAATATTCGTAAAAACATTTCATAGTATAGAATGTCGAAAATTTTCATGAAAAAAGGCATAGTATAGTGTGTCGATTCATTTGGTGGAAAAAAAACTCAGTTAAAATTTTCGTCAATTTTCATGAAAGTCATACTATAGTATGACTTTTTTCATGAAAATGTCGAAATTTTAAACTGAGTTTTTTTTCCACCAAATGAATCGACAGACTATACTATGCCTTTTTTCATAAAAATTTTTGACATTCTATACTATGACATTTTTTTACGAATATTTTCGACATTTTTTCACGAAAGTTTTTGACATGCTATAGTATGACTTTTCATGAAAATTTTCGAAATTTTAAACTGAGTTTTTTTTCCACCAAATTAATCGACAGACTATACTATGCCTTTTTTCATAAAAATTTTCGACATTCTATACTATGACATTTTTTTACGAATATTTTCGACATGCTATAGTATGACTTTTCATGAAAATTTTCGAAATTTTAAACTGAGTTTTTTTTCCACCAAATGAATCGACAGACTATACTATGCCTTTTTTCATGAAAATTTCAGACATTCTATACTATGACATTTTTTTACGAATATTTTCGACATGCTATAGTATGACCTTTTTCATGAAAATTTTCGAAAATATTCGTAAAAAAATGTCATAGTATAGAATGTCGAAAATGTTCATGAAAAAAGGCATAGTATAGTCTGTCGATTCATTTGATGGAAAAAAAACTCAGTTAAAATTTTCGTCAATTTTCATGAAAGTCATACTATAGTATGACTTTTTTCATGAAAATGTCGAAATTTTAAACGGAGTTTTTTTTCCACCAAATGAATCGACAGACTATACTATGCCTCTTTTCATGAAAATTTTCGACATTCTATACTATGACATTTTTTTACGAATATTTTCGACATTTTTTCACGAAAGTTTTTGACATGCTATAGTATGACTTTTCATGAAAATGTCGAAATTTTAAACTGAGTTTTTTTTCCACCAAATGAATCGACAGACTATACTATGCCTTTTTTCATGAAAATTTTCGACATTCTATACTATGACATTTTTTTACGAATATTTTCGACATGCTATAGTATGACTTTTTTCATGAAAATTTTCGAAAATATTCGTAAAAACATTTCATAGTATAGAATGTCGAAAATGTTCATGAAAAAAGGCATAGTATAGTCTGTCGATTCATTTGGTGGAAAAAAAACTCAGTTAAAATTTTCGTCAATTTTCATGAAAGTCATAACTATAGTATGACTTTTTTCATGAAAATGTCGAAATTTTAAACTGAGTTTTTTTTCCACCAAATGAATCGACAGACTATACTATGCCTTTTTTCATGAAAATTTTCGACATTCTATACTATGACATTTTTTTACGAATATTTTCGACATTTTTTCACGAAAGTTTTTGACATGCTATAGTATGACTTTTCATGAAAATGTCGAAATTTTAAACTGAGTTTTTTTTCCACCAAATGAATCGACAGACTATACTATGCCTTTTTTCATGAACTTTTTCGACATTCTATACTATGACATTTTTTTACGAATATTTTCGACATGCTATAGTATGACTTTTTTCATGAAAATTTTCGAAAATATTCGTAAAAACATTTCATAGTATAGAATGTCGAAAATTTTCATGAAAAAAGGCATAGTATAGTGTGTCGATTCATTTGGTGGAAAAAAAACTCAGTTAAAATTTTCGTCAATTTTCATGAAAGTCATACTATAGTATGACTTTTCATGAAAATGTCGAAATTTTAAACTGAGTTTTTTTTCCACCAAATGAATCGACAGACTATACTATGCCTTTTTTCATGAAAATTTTCGACATTCTATACTATGACATTTTTTTACGAATATTTTCGACATGCTATAGTATGACTTTTTTCATGAAAATTTTCGAAAATATTCGTAAAAACATTTCATAGTATAGAATGTCGAAAATTTTCATGAAAAAAGGCATAGTATAGTCTGTCGATTAATTTGGTGGAAAAAAAACTCAGTTAAAATTTTCGTCAATTTTCATGAAAGTCATACTATAGTATGACTTTTTTCATGAAAATGTCGAAATTTTAAACTGAGTTTTTTTTCCACCAAATGAATCGACAGACTATACTATGCCTTTTTTCATGAAAATTTTCGACATTCTATACTATGACATTTTTTTACGAATATTTTCGACATTTTTTCACGAAAGTTTTTGACATGCTATAGTATGACTTTTCATGAAAATGTCGAAATTTTAAACTGAGTTTTTTTTCCACCAAATGAATCGACAGACTATACTATGCCTTTTTTCATGAAAATTTTCGACATTCTATACTATGACATTTTTTTACGAATATTTTCGACATGCTATAGTATGACTTTTTTCATGAAAATTTTCGAAAATATTCGTAAAAAAATTTCATAGTATAGAATGTCGAAAATTTTCATGAAAAAAGGCATAGTATAGTCTGTCGATTCATTTGGTGGAAAAAAAACGTAGTTAAAATTTTCGTCAATTTTCATGAAAGTCATACTATAGTATGACTTTTTTCATGAAAATGTCGAAATTTTAAACTGAGTTTTTTTTCCACCAAATGAATCGACAGACTATACTATGCCTCTTTTCATGAAAATTTTCGACATTCTATACTATGACATTTTTTTACGAATATTTTCGACATTTTTTCACGAAAGTTTTTGACATGCTATAGTATGACTTTTCATGAAAATGTCGAAATTTTAAACTGAGTTTTTTTCCACCAAATGAATCGACAGACTATACTATGCCTTTTTTCATGAAAATTTTCGACATTCTATACTATGACATTTTTTTACGAATATTTTCGACATGCTATAGTATGACTTTTTTCATGAAAATTTTCGAAAATATTCGTAAAAACATTTCATAGTATAGAATGTCGAAAATTTTCATGAAAAAAGGCATAGTATAGTCTGTCGATTCATTTGGTGGAAAAAAAACTCAGTTTAAAATTTCGAAAATTTTCATGAAAAAAGTCATATTATAGCATGTCGAAAATATTCGTAAAAAAATGTCATAGCATAGAATGTCCAAAATTTTCATGAAAAAAGGCATAGTATAGTCTGTCGATTCATTTGGTTGAAAAAAAACTCAGTTTAAAATTTCGAAATTTTCATGAAAAAAGTCATACTATACTATGACTTTTCATGAAAATTGACGAAAATTTAAACTGAGTTTTTTTTCCACCAAATTAATCGACAGACTATACTATGCCTTTTTTCATGAAAATTTTCGACATTCTATACTATGACATTTTTTTACGAATATTTTCATGAAAAAAGTCATATTATAGCATGTCGAAAACATTCGTAAAAAAATGTCATAGTATAGAATGTCGAAAATGTTCATGAAAAAAGGCATAGTATAGTCTGTCGATTAATTTGGTGGAAAAAAAACTCAGTTTAAAATTTCGAAAATTTTCATGAAAAAAGTCATATAATAGCATGTCGAAAATATTCGTAAAAAAATGTCATAGCATAGAATGTCGAAAATTTTCATGAAAAAAGGCATAGTATAGTCTGTCGATTCATTTGGTGGAAAAAAAACTCAGTTTAAAATTTCGAAATTTTCATGAAAAAAGTCATACTATACTATGACTTTTCATGAAAATTGACGAAAATTTAAACTGAGTTTTTTTTCCACCAAATTAATCGACAGACTATACTATGCCTTTTTTCATGAAAATTTTCGACATTCTATACTATGACATTTTTTTACGAATATTTTCATGAAAAAAGTCATATTATAGCATGTCGAAAATATTCGTAAAAAAATGTCATAGTATAGAATGTCGAAAATGTTCATGAAAAAAGGCATAGTATAGTCTGTCGATTAATTTGGTGGAAAAAAAACTCAGTTTAAAATTTCGAAAATTTTCATGAAAAAAGTCATATTATAGCATGTCGAAAATATTCGTAAAAAAATGTCATAGCATAGAATGTCGAAAAAATTCATGAAAAAAGGCATAGTATAGTCTGTCGATTCATTTGGTGGAAAAAAAACTCAGTTTAAAATTTCGAAATTTTCATGAAAAAAGTCATACTATACTATGACTTTTCATGAAAATTGACGAAATTTTAAACTGAGTTTTTTTTCCACCAAATGAATCGACAGACTATACTATGCCTTTTTTCATGAAAATTTTCGACATTCTATACTATGACATTTTTTTACGAATATTTTCGACATGCTATAGTATGACTTTTTTCATGAAAATTTTCGAAAATATTCGTAAAAACATTTCATAGTATAGAATGTCGAAAATTTTCATGAAAAAAGGCATAGTATAGTGTGTCGATTCATTTGGTGGAAAAAAAACTCAGTTAAAATTTTCGTCAATTTTCATGAAAGTCATACTATAGTATGACTTTTTTCATGAAAATTGACGAAATTTTAAACTGAGTTTTTTTTCCACCAAATGAATCGACAGACTATACTATGCCTTTTTTCATAAAAATTTTTGACATTCTATACTATGACATCTTTTTACGAATATTTTCGACATTTTTTCACGAAAGTTTTTGACATGCTATAGTATGACTTTTCATGAAAATTTTCGAAATTTTAAACTGAGTTTTTTTTCCACCAAATTAATCGACAGACTATACTATGCCTTTTTTCATAAAAATTTTCGACATTCTATACTATGACATTTTTTTACGAATATTTTCGACATGCTATAGTATGACTTTTCATGAAAATTTTCGAAATTTTAAACTGAGTTTTTTTTCCACCAAATGAATCGACAGACTATACTATGCCTTTTTTCATGAAAATTTCAGACATTCTATACTATGACATTTTTTTACGAATATTTTCGACATGCTATAGTATGACCTTTTTCATGAAAATTTTCGAAAATATTCGTAAAAAAATGTCATAGTATAGAATGTCGAAAATGTTCATGAAAAAAGGCATAGTATAGTCTGTCGATTCATTTGATGGAAAAAAAACTCAGTTAAAATTTTCGTCAATTTTCATGAAAGTCATACTATAGTATGACTTTTTTCATGAAAATGTCGAAATTTTAAACGGAGTTTTTTTTCCACCAAATGAATCGACAGACTATACTATGCCTCTTTTCATGAAAATTTTCGACATTCTATACTATGACATTTTTTTACGAATATTTTCGACATTTTTTCACGAAAGTTTTTGACATGCTATAGTATGACTTTTCATGAAAATGTCGAAATTTTAAACTGAGTTTTTTTTCCACCAAATGAATCGACAGACTATACTATGCCTTTTTTCATGAAAATTTTCGACATTCTATACTATGACATTTTTTTACGAATATTTTCGACATGCTATAGTATGACTTTTTTCATGAAAATTTTCGAAAATATTCGTAAAAACATTTCATAGTATAGAATGTCGAAAATGTTCATGAAAAAAGGCATAGTATAGTCTGTCGATTCATTTGGTGGAAAAAAAACTCAGTTAAAATTTTCGTCAATTTTCATGAAAGTCATAACTATAGTATGACTTTTTTCATGAAAATGTCGAAATTTTAAACTGAGTTTTTTTTCCACCAAATGAATCGACAGACTATACTATGCCTTTTTTCATGAAAATTTTCGACATTCTATACTATGACATTTTTTTACGAATATTTTCGACATTTTTTCACGAAAGTTTTTGACATGCTATAGTATGACTTTTCATGAAAATGTCGAAATTTTAAACTGAGTTTTTTTTCCACCAAATGAATCGACAGACTATACTATGCCTTTTTTCATGAACTTTTTCGACATTCTATACTATGACATTTTTTTACGAATATTTTCGACATGCTATAGTATGACTTTTTTCATGAAAATTTTCGAAAATATTCGTAAAAACATTTCATAGTATAGAATGTCGAAAATTTTCATGAAAAAAGGCATAGTATAGTGTGTCGATTCATTTGGTGGAAAAAAAACTCAGTTAAAATTTTCGTCAATTTTCATGAAAGTCATACTATAGTATGACTTTTCATGAAAATGTCGAAATTTTAAACTGAGTTTTTTTTCCACCAAATGAATCGACAGACTATACTATGCCTTTTTTCATGAAAATTTTCGACATTCTATACTATGACATTTTTTTACGAATATTTTCGACATGCTATAGTATGACTTTTTTCATGAAAATTTTCGAAAATATTCGTAAAAACATTTCATAGTATAGAATGTCGAAAATTTTCATGAAAAAAGGCATAGTATAGTGTGTCGATTCATTTGGTGGAAAAA
>CAKAOJ020001892.1:0-25253 GCA_916701645.2 Sebastolobus alascanus
TACTGTTATTTCCTTGTTTTTTATTATTTGAGGAAATTTTGTGTTGTCTGTTTTGGTGTGCATTGGTCTCTAGGTCCATTTTTAACATTCCACATTTTGTCAACTGTCTGTACAGCACTTTGAATTGCATTTAGCTTGTTTGAAAGGTGCTATATAAATAAAGTTTGATTGATTGATTGATAATGAGAAAAATAAAAAATTAAATACAAAATGAACACTTTACTTCGTTTCACTTTATTTCTATTATTTTTTCTGTTCTTTTGTGGGTTTTGTGTCATTTTTCAGAAAAGTCTTTGTTCCAGTGTCCCTGCCACCATATCTGAATGTTTCTCATTAATCAACAGCTCCCTCTAGTGGCGACAGGTGTGAACGAGACTCAAACTGAACACCTGTTGAACCTCCACTGATCTGAGGGAAGAGCAGGTGGAAGGGAGGCTCGTGTTTCTCAGCTTTGTGCGCTGAGGAAGACGTTCTATGGCGCATGCGCACAGAATGTCCTGTGACGTCACATTCGAGGCTTGATTGAAAGGCTGCCTTTTATCGTGAAGTCACATGACGTCACATCACAGCCATCAGTTTGTCACAGATCTCACAGATGAGATCAGAAGATATTTCTTTATCAGTTCCACAGGTTGGAGAGCTGCAGTGGAGAGTAGAAGAAGAAACTCACCATACAACACGCTGTAAAAAGCAAATTATAGGCCGGCTGCTTTCCAAAACAATTCATTTACAATGAATTCTGAGGAGCAGATGAAGTCAGATACGGAGCCTTCGGCGATTCTATTCGAACTAAATTACATTTGTGACAATATGCAGACACAGATGGAACACCTGACAGCTAACCGGAGGGCATCTCAGCCCAGGACAGACTACCTGGAGATCGAACACATGCGAAGCATTTACAACAAATCGCTGATAGTGATCGAAAACCTTAAAGGTCAGCTGAGGAGAGCTCAACAGAGGACGAACAAACTAGAGACAGATCGCCAGCTAATCTACGAATTGGACACAGAGACCGAAAACCTTAAAGGTCAGCTGAGGACTGCTTGGCTGCTAGTCAACAAACTACAGACAGAGATCGGACTCCTGAAAGTTCGGCTGAGGATCTCTCTGCCACCAGCTGACCTTGAATCAGTAAACAGGCCTCAGTTGAAGGATGCATCCTCTATGACGCTCTGTGACGCTCGATCTGGGTATGAGAGATCCGCGACGACTACACCTGAGGATCAGAACCTCCCGAAGGCTCCAGCTGCTGACGGTCCGACCAACAGTTGGTGGTCCGGCACTTCTTTTCTACGGAAAGTAGCTGTGTGTGCTGGCATCGCCACTGTGGGTATAGTGGTCTATCGTATGTTTCAGTCTGGGACGTGATGAGGTTATCACCTCATGTGGTATGAGGTTATAACCCTATCACCTCATAAAAATGTAAAAAAAAATAAAAATAAAAAAAAGATTTAAAAAAAAGTCAAAAATGTCCTAAAAATGTAAAAGAAAAAAGTGGTTTCTGGGTGTAGAAGCACCGTCACCCTCATGTGATATGAGGTGATAACCCCCGTCACCTCATGTGATATGAGGTGATAACCCCGTCACCTCATGTGATATGAGGTGATAACCCCGTCACCTCATGTGATATGAGGTGATAACCCCGTCACCTCATGTGATATGAGGTGATAACCCCCGTCACCTCATGTGATATGAGGTGATAACCCCGTCACCTCATGTGATATGAGGTGATAACCCCGTCACCTCATGTGATATGAGGTGATAACCCCATCGCTCATATTGAGTGAGAGGTATTCAGAAAACACATTCTGAAAAATAAAAAACAATTAATAAAATTAAATTGAAAAAATAATAATAATTTGGAAGGGGAATTGAATCTGCAAAATGAAATAAGAATTAAATAAGGGAAACTGAGTATCATCATAATGAGAAAAATAAAAAATTAAATACAAAATGAACACTTTACTTCGTTTCACTTTATTTCTATTATTTTTTCTGTTCTTTTGTGGGTTTTGTGTCATTTTTCAGAAAGTCTTTGTTCCAGTGTCCCTGCCACCATATCTGAATGTTTCTCATTAATCAACAGCTCCCTCTAGTGGCGACAGGTGTGAACGAGACTCAACTGAACACCTGTTGAACCTCCACTGATCTGAGGGAAGAGCAGGTGGAAGGGAGGCTCGTGTTTCTCAGCTTTGTGCGCTGAGGAAGACGTTCTATGGCGCATGCGCATAGAATGTCCTGTGACGTCACATTCGAGGCTTGATTGAAAGGCTGCCTTTTATCGTGAAGTCACATGACGTCACATCACAGCCATCAGTCCGTCACAGATCTCACAGATGAGATCAGAAGATATTTCTTTATCAGTTCCACAGGTTGGAGAGCTGCAGTGGAGAGTAGAAGAAGAAACTCACCATACAACACGGTGCAAAAAGTAAATTATAGGCCAGCTGCTTTCCAAAACAATTCATTTACAATGAATTCTGAGGAGCAGATGAAGTCAGATACGGAGCCTTCGGCGATTCTATTCGAACTAAATTACATTTGTGACAATATGCAGACACAGATGGAACACCTGACAGCTAACCGGAGGGCATCTCAGCCCAGGACAGACTACATGGAGATCGAACACCTGCGAAGCATTTACAACAAATCGCTGATAGTGATCGAAAACCTTAAAGGTCAGCTGAGGAGAGCTCAACAGAGGACGAACAAACTAGAGACAGATCGCCAGCTAATCTACGAATTGGACACAGAGACCGAAAACCTTAAAGGTCAGCTGAGGACTGCTTGGCTGCTAATCAACAAACTACAGACAGAGATCGGACTCCTGAAAGTTCGGCTGAGGATCTCTCTGCCACCAGCTGACCTTGAATCAGTAAACAGGCCTCAGTTGAAGGATGCATCCTCTATGACGCTCTGTGACGCTCGATCTGGGTATGAGAGATCCGCGACGACTACACCTGAGGATCAGAACCTCCCGAAGGCTCCAGCTGCTGACGGTCCGACCAACAGTTGGTGGTCCGGCACTTCTTTTCTACGGAAAGTAGCTGTGTGTGCTGGCATCGCCACTGTGGGTATAGTGGTCTATCGTATGTGTCGGTCTGGGACGTGATAGGGTTATCACCTCATGTGATATGAGGTGATAACCCCATCACCTCATAAAAATGTAAAAAAAAATAAAAATAAAAAAAAGATTTAAAAAAAAGTCAAAAATGTCCTAAAAATGTAAAAGAAAAAAGTGGTTTCTGGTGTAGCACCGTCACCTCATGTGATATGAGGTGATAACCCCGTCACTCGTGATATGAGGTGATAACCCCGTCACCTCATGTGATACGATGTGATAACCCCGTCACCTCATGTGATACGAGGTGATAACCCCGTCACCTCATGTGATGTGAGGTGATAACCCCGTCACCTCATGTGATACGAGGTGATAACCCCGTCACCTCATGTGATACGAGGTGATAACCCCCGTCACCTCATGTGTTACGAGGTGATAACCCCGTCACCTCATGTGATGTGAGGTGATAACCCCGTCACCTCATGTGATGTGAGGTTATAACCCCGTCACCTCATGTGATATGAGGTGATAACCCCGTCACCTCATGTGATATGAGGTGATAACCCCGTCACCTCATGTGATGTGAGGTGATAAACCCCGTCACCTCATGTGATGTGAGGTGATAACCCCGTCACTTCATGTGATGTGAGGTGATAACCCCGTCACCTCATGTGATATGAGGTGATAACCCCGTCACTTCATGTGATGTGAGGTGATAACCCCGTCACCTCATGTGATATGAGGTGATAACCCCGTCACTTCATGTGATATGAGGTGATAACCCCGTCACTTCATGTGATATGAGGTGATAACCCCGTCACCTCATGTGATGTGAGGTGATACGACTGGTGTAACAACACCAACGTCGTAGGCAGCCATTGTTCTCCGATCTGGAGTACTTGATGGTCAAATGCAGGCCCTTTTACCTACCTCGGGAGTTTACCGCCGTCATTGTTACAGCTGTTTACATCCCACCGGACGCTAACGCTAGCATAGCTCAAGGCTACCTACTACACGCCATAAACTCTCAACAGAACACCTATCCGGAGGCTGTCCACATCATAGCCGGTGATTTCAACCATGCAGACTTGAAAGCAGTTCTCCCGAAATTCCATCAACACATTAAATGTGCAACCAGGGGGAAAAATACTTTGGACAAGGCCTATTCAAACATCAAGAATGGCTACAAGACAACATCACTACCTCACTTGGGACAGTCAGACCACATATCCATACTCCTAACCCCAGCATACACCCCCCAAAGAAGGAAAGCCCCCCCCACCATTAAAACTGTTAAAACATGGCCTGAAGGAGCCTCCTCGCAGCTTCAGGACTGTTTTGAACGGACTAATTGGGACATTTTTGAGGACCAGGATTGGAGGAGTACACATCAACAGTACTCTGCTACATCACAAACTGTGTTGACAATGTCACTGTCGACAAACGCATCCGGGTGCACAGCAACCAGAAGCCCTGGATGACAAAGGAGGTCAGAACTCTCTTAAAGGCTCGTAATGCTGCCTTTAGGTCCAAGGACAAAGCCCTCTACAGCGTGGCTAGATCCAACCTTAAGAGAGCCTTCAAAGGTGCAAAAGAAAATTACAAAAAGGAGATTGAGGACCACTTCACCCACAACGACCCGCGGCGAATATGGCAGGGTATCCAGCACCTCACTAATTACAAACCCAGCAACCACAAGACCGCTGATGCAAATGCCTCACTGGCAGAGGAACTTAATTGCTTCTTTGCCCGCTTCGAGGTGAGAGCAGCAGAGTCTGCAGAGACAGTCACACCATCAACAACCGCCTCCAACAGCCAAACACTCATGGTACAGGAGCACGAGGTGAGGCGTGTGCTCAGGGCTGTCAACAAAAGGAAGGCTGCAGGCCCGGATGGAGTGACAGGAAGGGTGCTGAGAGAATGTGCAGACCAGCTCTCAGGGGTCTTCACAAAGATCTTTAACCTTTCCCTGTCCAAAGCCATCATCCCATCCTGCCTGAAATCAACAACAATAATCCCACTGCCAAAGAAACCTGTCGTCAGCGGCCTCAACGACTACCGTCCAGTCGCACTAACCCCAGTCATCATGAAGTGCCTCGAGAAGCTGGTCCAGCAGCACATCAAAGCCAGCCTCCCAGCCACCTTCGACCCACATCAATTCGCCTACAGATCAAATAGGTCTACTGAGGACGTCATCACTACTGCCCTACACACCGCACTGCTCCACCTCGAACGGCAGGGCAGCTACGTGAGGATGCTCTTCATTGACTACAGCTCAGCATTCAACACAGTCATCCCGGACAGACTGTTCTCCAAGATGACTGACTTAGGACTCCCCCAACATATCTGTCACTGGATCAAGGACTTCCTGAGTAACCGCCGCCAGACGGTCAGATTAGGCCCCCACACCTCCTCCACCCGCACACTCAGCACTGGAGCCCCACAAGGCTGCGTGTTGAGCCCCCTTCTCTACGCCCTCTACACTCACGACTGCACCCCCACCCACCCTACCCACACCATCATCAAGTTTGCGGATGACACAACTGTGGTCGGACTCATCTCAGGAGATGATGAGACCGCCTACAGGGATGAAGTCCAAAAACTGGCAGGGTGGTGCACAGAAAATAATCTGGCCCTGAACGCTTCCAAAACGAAAGAAATCATAATAGACTTTCGTAAACACAGCACAGATCACACAGCACTGTACATCAGCGGAGATTGTGTAGAGAGGGTCCCTGCCTTCAAATTCCTGGGAACACACATTGCTGAGGATCTCTCCTGGACTACAAACACCACGGCGGCAGTCAAAAAGGCACAGCAGCGGCTCTACTTTCTGAGGATCCTCAGGAAGAACAACCTGCAAGAGCAGCTGCTTGTGTCTTTCTACTGTTGCTCCATCCAGAGTGTGCTGACGTACTGCATCTCCACGTGGTACACCAGCAGCTCAGCAGCACACAAAAAAGCCCTTCAGAGGGTCATCAACTCCGCACAAAAAATCATTGGCTGCCAACTGCCCTCTCTAGAGGAGCTTTACAACACCCGCTGCCTCAGCAGAGCAGCCAACATCCTGAAGATCCCTTCCCACCCTGGACATCAGCTGTTCGAACTGCTGCCCTCTGGTAGACGGTTCAGGTCCATCACATCACGGACTAACAGACTCAGGGACAGCTTCTACCCCAGCGTCATACGTGAGCTGAACACTGCCAGTCACTCACACAAAAACTGAACAGAAAGGACCGGATCAAAACACTGTCAGACACTTATCAGGACTCTTACATTTTTAAATCCTACCGCACTTTATTTACATTTACATCCTACCGCACTTTATTTACACTTACATCCTACCGCACCTTATTTACATCCTACCGCACCTTATTTTTTTCAGATATATCATCTCTTGTGATTATCTACTGCACTACTGATTAATGTGAAATATATTTACTATTATTACTGTGCAATAACTACTGCCTCGACCGTACTGTATTGTATTGTATTGTATTGTATCATAGGCCAACCTTTTTAGATATATATATATATATATATTTACTTTTCTCTTACATATATATATATATATATTTACTAATTTTATAGTAGTTTAGGTTAAACTTCTTTTATACTTTTATGTTATGCGTGATTGCACCATCAGGACTGCTTCAAATTTCGCTGTACTTTGTATAGTGACAATAAAGGAATCTTGAATCTTGAATCTTGATAACCCCGTCACCTCATGTGATGTGAGGTGATAACCCCGTCACCTCATGTGATATGAGGTGATAACCCCGTCACTTCATGTGATGTGAGGTGATAACCCCGTCACCTCATGTGATGTGAGGTGATAACCCCGTCACCTCATGTGATGTGAGGTGATAACCCCGTCACCTCATGTGATGTGAGGTGATAACCCCGTCACCTCATGTGATATGAGGTGTAGAGTTTGCATGTTCTCTCCGTGTCAGCAGGTTTCTCTCCAGGTGTTCTGGTTTCCTCCAGATTGTCCAAAGAACATGCATCATGACCTCTCGCTGTGAGCTGTGAAGGCTCATATTGAGTGAGAGGTGTTCAGAAAACACCTTATGAAAAATAAAAAACAATTAATAAAATTAAATTAAGAAAATAATAATAATTTGGAAGGGGAATTGAATCTGCAAAATGAAATAAGAATTAAATAAGGAAAATTGAGTATCATCATAATGAGAAAAATAAAAAATGAAATACAAAATGAACACTTTACTTCGTTTCACTTTATTTCTATTATTTTTCTGTTCTTTTGTGGGTTTTGTGTCATTTTTCAGAAAGTCTTTGTTCCAGTGTCCCTGCCACCTTATCTGAATGTTTCTCATTAATCAACAGCTCCCTCTAGTGGCGACAGGTGTGAACGAGACTCAACTGAACACCTGTAGAACCTCCACTGATCTCACTTTGTGTCATTCATTGTATTTCTCTGCCATTTAGCTCAAATCAGTGCTTGAAATTAATAATAATTCACCTCTATTTAATGACATCATTGTCTAACCCCTTTGTTTTTAACATTTTAAGAAAATACTATACTTTGACTTTTTTTTTTTAAACTTTTTTTATTTCATTTTTTATTTTGTATTTTTTTACTTTTTTAGGACATACTATATTTTGACTTAGGACATACTAAACTTTGACTTTTTTAAACTTTTTTTTATTTTTTTTTTAACATTTTAAGAAAATACTATACTTTGACTTTTTTTTTTAAACTTATTTTATTTAATTTTTTATGACATACTATATTTTGACTTTTTTAAACTTTGTTTTATTTTTTTTTAACATTTTAAGAAAATACTATACTCTGACTTTTTTTTAAAACTTTTTTTATTTCATTTTTTACTTTGTATTTTTTTACATTTTTATTACATACTATACTTTGACTAACTTTTTTATTTTATTCTTTTTTTTATTTTATTTTTTTTTTATTTGAATTTTTAGGACATTTTTGACTTTTTTTAAACTTTTTTTATTTTATTTTTAATTTTTAGTGTTCCTAGTGTTGACTTTTAATGTCTCAGCCTTCCGACCGCGGAGGGAACAGGGGGGGGGGGGGATAGACACCGACACCCGGTCGGGGGGGGGACACCGACACCTGGTCGGGACGATAACGTAACTCGCTGCGGAGCCCCGACACTTCACAACACACGGGAAACCTCTGTTGGTCTGGAGGAGCTGCAGCATTTATTTCTGCAAAAACGTCCACTGTACATTCACTAGATATTCTCAGAGCTAAACTAACTCATCTGCAGTGTGCGCGCGTGCACGTGGAGTTGAAGCGAGCCGAGCTGGTGAGAACGAGCGCGGTGTGCAAGCAGGCAGCAGGAGCAGCGCGTACCCACAAGCGAGCGCGCATGGGATTCCGACCCGTTAAGATTTATGCGCGTGATAAGTTACAAATAGTCCCTTTAAGGACATACTATACTTTGACTTTTTTTATACTTTTTTTATTATTGTCATTGTTTTGTGTTGTTAATTGATTTACAATAATAAATATATACATACATTTGCATAAAGCAGCATATTTGTCCACTCCCATGTTGATAAGAGGATTAGATACTTGACAAATCTCCCTTTAAGGTACATTTCGAACAGATAAAACAACGTGTCATTAATTTGCGATTTATTGCGATTAAATATTTTAATTGACAGCCCTAGTTTATATATAAATGTATTATTATTATTTCCCTGCATCATTCTGGCTTCTTCAGACGGCCAATTTCTGATGTAAAAACAGTATTTTGTTAAGTTTAAACTTTATATTTGACCTTAAAACTTAAGTTGATTAAAATCACTCCAACCTGTGCAGACTGTTTATTATATAGGTTGTTTTTGTTCTTTTGTGGGTTTTGTGTCATTTTTTCAGAAAGTCTTTGTTCCAGTGTCCCTGCCACCATATCTGAATGTTTCTCATTAATCAACAGCTCCCTCTAGTGGCGACAGGTGTGAACGAGACTCAACTGAACACCTGTTGAACCTCCACTGATCTGAGGGAAGAGCAGGTGGAAGGGAGGCTCGTGTTTCTCTGCTTTGTGCGCTGAGGAAGACGTTCTATGGCGCATGCGCACAGAATGTCCTGTGACGTCACATGCGAGGCTTGATTGAAAGGCTGCCTTTTATCGTGACGTCACATGACGTCACATCAAAGCCATCAGTTCGTCACAGATCTCACAGATGAGATCAGAAGATATTTCTTTATCAGTTCCAAAGGGTGGAGAGCTGCAGTGGAGAGTAGAAGAAGAAACTCACCATACAACACGGTGCAAAAAGCTAATTATAGGCCAGCTGCTTTCCAAAACAATTCATTTACAATGAATTCTGAGGAGCAGATGAATTCAGAGACGGAGCCTTCGGCGATTCGATCCGACCTAAATTACATTTGTGACAATACGCAGACACAGATGGAACACCTGACAGCTAACCGGAGGGCATCTCAGCCCAGGACAGACTACCTGGAGATCGGACACCTGCGAAGCATTTACAGCAAATCGCAGATAGTGATCGAAAACCTTAAAGGTCCGCTGAGGAGAGCTCAACAGAGGAGGGACAAACTAGAGACAGATCGCCAGCTAATCGACGAATTGGACACAGAGAACGAAAACCTTAAAGGTCAGCTGAGGAATGCTCGGCTGCTAATCAACAAACTACAGACAGAGAGCGGACTCCTGAAAGTTCGGCTGAGGATCTCTCTGCCACCAGCTGACCTTGAATCAGTAAACAGGCCTCAGTTGAAGGATGCATCCTCTATGACGCTCTGTGACGCTCGATCTGGGTATGAGAGCTCCGCGACGACTACACCTGAGGATCAGAACCCCCCAAAGGCTCTATCTGCTGACGGTCCGACCAACAGTTGGTGGCACGGCACTTCTTTTCTACGGAAAGTAGCTGTGTGTGCTGGCATCGCCACTGTGGGTATAGTGGTCTATCGTATGTTTCAGTCTGGGACGTGACGGGGTTATCACCTCATATCACCTGAGGAGATAACCCCATCACCTCATGTGATATGAGGTGATAACCCCGTCACCTCATGTGATATGAGGAGATAACCCCATCACCTCATGTGATATGAGGTGATAAACCCGTCACCTCATGTGATATGAGGTGATAACCCCGTCACCTCATGTGATATGAAGTGATAACCCCGTCACCTCATGTGATATGAGGTGATAACCCCATCACCTCATAAAAATGTAAAAAAAAATAAAAAAAAAAAAAGTTTTAAAAAAAAGTCAAAAATGTCCTAAAAATGTAAAAGAAAAAAGTGGTTTCTGGTGTAGCACCGTCACCTCATGTGATATGAGGTGATAACCCCGTCACCTCATGTGATATGAGGTGATAACCCCGTCACCTCATGTGATATGAGGTGATAACCCCGTCACCTCATTTGATATGAGGTGATAACCCCGTCACCTCATGTGATATGAGGTGATAACCCCGTCACCTCATGTGATATGAGGTGATAACCCCGTCACCTCATGTGATATGAGGTGATAACCCCGTCACCTCATGTGATATGAGGTGATAACCCCGTCACCTCATGTGATATCAGGTGATAACCCCGTCACTTCATGTGATATGAGGTGATAACCCCGTCACCTCATGTGATATGAGGTGATAACCCCGTCACTTCATGTGATGTGAGGTGATAACCCCGTCACCTCATGTGATGTGAGGTGATAACCCCGTCACCTCATGTGATATGAGGTGATAACCCCGTCACCTCATGTGATATGAGGTGATAACCCCGTCACTTCATGTGATATGAGGTGATAACCCCGTCACCTCATGTGATGTGAGGTGATAACCCCGTCACTTCATGTGATGTGAGGTGATAACCCCGTCACCTCATGTGATGTGAGGTGATAACCCCGTCACCTCATGTGATGTGAGGTGATAACCCCGTCACCTCATGTGATATGAGGTGTAGAGTTTGCATGTTCTCTCCGTGTCAGCAGGTTTCTCTCCAGGTGTTCTGGTTTCCTCCAGATTGTCCAAAGAACATGCATCATGACCTCTCGCTGTGAGCTGTGAAGGCTCATATTGAGTGAGAGGTGTTCAGAAAACACCTTATGAAAAATAAAAAACAATTAAGAAAATTAAATTAAGAAAATAATAATAATTTGGAAGGGGAATTGAATCTGCAAAATGAAATAAGAATTAAATAAGGAAAATTGAGTATCATCATAATGAGAAAAATAAAAAATGAAATACAAAATGAACACTTTACTTCGTTTCACTTTATTTCTATTATTTTTCTGTTCTTTTGTGGGTTTTGTGTCATTTTTCAGAAAGTCTTTGTTCCAGTGTCCCTGCCACCTTATCTGAATGTTTCTCATTAATCAACAGCTCCCTCTAGTGGCGACAGGTGTGAACGAGACTCAACTGAACACCTGTTGAACCTCCACTGATCTGAGGGAAGAGCAGGTGGAAGGGAGGCTCGTGTTTCTCAGCTTTGTGCGCTGAGGAACACGTTCTATGGCGCATGCGCACAGAATGTCCTGTGACGTCACATTCGAGGCTTGATTGAAAGGCTGCCTTTTATCGTGACGTCACATGACGTCACATCACAGCCATCAGTTCGTCACAGATCTCACAGATGAGATCAGAAGATATTTCTTTATCAGTTCCACAGGTTGGAGAGCTGCAGTGGAGAGTAGAAGAAGAAACTCACCATACAACACGGTGCAAAAAGCAAATTATAGGCCGGCTGCTTTCCAAAACAATTCATTTACAATGAATTCTGAGGAGCAGATGAAGTCAGATACGGAGCCTTCGGCGATTCTATTCGAACTAAATTACATTTGTGACAATATGCAGACACAGATGGAACACCTGACAGCTAACCGGAGGGCATCTCAGCCCAGGACAGACTACCTGGAGATCGAACACCTGCGAAGCATTTACAACAAATCGCTGATAGTGATCGAAAACCTTAAAGGTCAGCTGAGGAGAGCTCAACAGAGGACGAACAAACTAGAGACAGATCGCCAGCTAATCTACGAATTGGACACAGAGACCGAAAACCTTAAAGGTCAGCTGAGGACTGCTTGGCTGCTAATCAACAAACTACAGACAGAGATCGGACTCCGGAAAGTTCGGCTGAGGATCTCTCTGCCACAAGCTGACCTTGAATCAGTAAACAGGCCTCAGTTGAAGGATGCATCCTCTATGACGCTCTGTGACGCTTGATCTGGGTATGAGAGATCCGCGACGACTACACCTGAGGATCAGAACCTCCCGAAGGCTCCAGCTGCTGACGGTCCGACCAACAGTTGGTGGTCCGGCACTTCTTTTCTACGGAAAGTAGCTGTGTGTGCTGGCATCGCCACTGTGGGTATAGTGGTCTATCGTATGTTTCAGTCTGGGACGTGATGAGGTTATCACCTCATGTGGTATGAGGTTATAACCCCATCACCTCATAAAAATGTAAAAAAAATAAAAATAAAAAAAAGATTTAAAAAAAAGTCAAAAATGTCCTAAAAATGTAAAAGAAAAAAGTGGTTTCTGGTGTAGCACCGTCACCTCATGTGATATGAGGTGATAACCCCGTCACCTCATGTGATATGAGGTGATAACCCCGTCACTTCATGTGATATGAGGTGATAACCCCGTCACCTCATGTGATATGAGGTGATAACCCCGTCACCTCAAGTGATATGAGGTATCACCTCATGTGATATGAGGTGATAACCCCGTCACCTCATGTGATATGAGGTGATAACCCCGTCACCTCATGTGATATGAGGTGATAACCCCGTCACCTCATGTGATATGAGGTGATAACCCCATCGCTCATATTGAGTGAGAGGTATTCAGAAAACACATTCTGAAAAATAAAAAACAATTAATAAAATTAAATTGAAAAAATAATAATAATTTGGAAGGGGAATTGAATCTGCAAAATGAAATAAGAATTAAATAAGGGAAACTGAGTATCATCATAATGAGAAAAATACAAAATTAAATACAAAATGAACACTTTACTTCGTTTCACTTTATTTCTATTATTTTTTCTGTTCTTTTGTGGGTTTTGTGTCATTTTTCAGAAAGTCTTTGTTCCAGTGTCCCTGCCACCATATCTGAATGTTTCTCATTAATCAACAGCTCCCTCTAGTGGCGACAGGTGTGAACGAGACTCAACTGAACACCTGTTGAACCTCCACTGATCTGAGGGAAGAGCAGGTGGAAGGGAGGCTCGTGTTTCTCAGCTTTGTGCGCTGAGGAAGACGTTCTATGGCGCATGCGCACAGAATGTCCTGTGACGTCACATTCGAGGCTTGATTGAAAGGCTGCCTTTTATCGTGAAGTCACATGACGTCACATCACAGCCATCAGTTCGTCACAGATCTCACAGATGAGATCAGAAGATATTTCTTTATCAGTTCCACAGGTTGGAGAGCTGCAGTGGAGAGTAGAAGAAGAAACTCACCATACAACACGCTGCAAAAAGCAAATTATAGGCCGGCTGCTTTCCAAAACAATTCATTTACAATGAATTCTGAGGAGCAGATGAAGTCAGATACGGAGCCTTCGGCGATTCTATTCGAACTAAATTACATTTGTGACAATATGCAGACACAGATGGAACACCTGACAGCTAACCGGAGGGCATCTCAGCCCAGGACAGACTACATGGAGATCGAACACCTGCGAAACATTTACAACAAATCGCTGATAGTGATCGAAAACCTTAAAGGTCAGCTGAGGAGAGCTCAACAGAGGACGAACAAACTAGAGACAGATCGCCAGCTAATCTACGAATTGGACACAGAGACCGAAAACCTTAAAGGTCAGCTGAGGACTGCTTGGCTGCTAATCAACAAACTACAGACAGAGATCGAACTCCTGAAAGTTCGGCTGAGGATCTCTCTGCCACCAGCTGACCTTGAATCAGTAAACAGGCCTCAGTTGAAGGATGCATCCTCTATGACGCTCTGTGACGCTCGATCTGGGTATGAGAGATCCGCGACGACTACACCTGAGGATCAGAACCTCCCGAAGGCTCCAGCTGCTGACGGTCCGACCAACAGTTGGTGGTCCGGCACTTCTTTTCTACGGAAAGTAGCTGTGTGTGCTGGCATCGCCACTGTGGGTATAGTGGTCTATCGTATGTTTCAGTCTGGGACGTGATGAGGTTATCACCTCATGTGGTATGAGGTTATAACCCCATCACCTCATAAAAATGTAAAAAAAAATAAAAATAAAAAAAAGATTTAAAAAAAAGTCAAAAATGTCCTAAAAATGTAAAAGAAAAAAGTGGTTTCTGGTGTAGCACCGTCACCTCATGTGATATGAGGTGATAACCCCGTCACCTCATGTGATATGAGGTGATAACCCCGTCACCTCATGTGATATGAGGTGATAACCCCGTCACCTCATGTGATATGAGGTGATAACCCCGTCACCTCATTTGATATGAGGTGATAACCCCGTCACCTCATGTGATATGAGGTGATAACCCCGTCACCTCATGTGATATGCGGTGATAACCCCGTCACCTCCTGTGATATGAGGTGATAACCCCGTCACCTCATGTGATATGAGGTGATAACCCCGTCACCTCATGTGATATGAGGTGATAACCCCGTCACCTCATGTGATATGAGGTGATAACCCCGTCACCTCATGTGATAGAGAGGTATTCAGAAAACACATTCTGAAAAATAAAAAACAATTAATAAAATTAAATTGAAAAAATAATAATAATTTGGAAGGGGAATTGAATCTGCAAAATGAAATAAAAATTAAATAAGGGAAACTGAGTATCATCATAATGAGAAAAATAAAAAATTAAATACAAAATGAACACTTTACTTCGTTTCACTTTATTTCTATTATTTTTTCTGTTCTTTTGTGGGTTTTGTGTCATTTTTCAGAAAGTCTTTGTTCCAGTGTCCCTGCCACCATATCTGAATGTTTCTCATTAATCAACAGCTCCCTCTAGTGGCGACTGGTGTGAACGAGACTCAACTGAACACCTGTTGAACCTCCACTGATCTGAGGGAAGAGCAGGTGGAAGGGAGGCTCGTGTTTCTCAGCTTTGTGCGCTGAGGAAGACGTTCTATGTTACTGCAATGCCTATTTCTCAGTTTCAGAATCATCTTGTAGTGTACGATTCAGCTGTAAAATGAGAAAGTTTGTGACGCCGCCGCCATTGTAAAATCTGGTAAAGGAACGCCAAGTTCCGCTCACATGACCGGAGCACAAGCCAATAGGAACGCTCTCTCTCTCTGAAATGACCTGTGATTTGTCAAAGTCTGCCGTCACGGGCTAGATTTTTTAAAGCCTGAAAACAGATCCATGAGGAGGTGCAGAAGTCTAGCTTTCTCTCAGAACACTTGAATTACAATATGCTGAAAGGTTATTATGGACTTTTTGTCCAACGATGCCAAAAATATACTGCCTACTGCCACTTTAAGTCAGTATGTTGTAATAGCAAGACACTTCCATATTAACGTAACCTAAATTTTGCATTTCAATTTTCTCATTTTAAAGACAAACTGAGCAAATGTTGTTTTGATTTGGTGAAAGCAATACACTGTGGTACAGAAAAGGGAAGCCTAAAAATGAGATCCATTTGGCACATTTAAGCAGATTTATTACATCTGCATCCAATAAATAATCTGCAAAATTATAGAAAATATATCTGCTGCTACATAGTCAAAATGACTGTACAATGAATGGATAAAAAAAAATTGTTGTAGTTTTGATTCACTTTAATGATCTTTGAAATGAAGGTGAATGTTTTCTGATTGTCTCAGTTAATTTATTTCTGTTCCTTCTTTCTCCTTTTTCTCCATAAAAGCAATACCATGCGAACCAATATGTCGGTGAACTCCACTTCCCCCTACCTTTACCACTGCTCAGACTCAACAACTGGAGGTTTTGTCTTCATTGCCTACATGGTCACTAGGATGTTGCTCCTCGTCCCTCTCTCCATCCTCGTCTTCTACCTGGGTTACCAACGATGGCGGTGTCAACACTCCTTTGCGACAACAAGCCACTCCGACATCTTCACCTTCCACTTGGCTGCTATGGATCTGATCTATGCATTTGGGTGTATAGTCTTCATTTGTGGCGCATACACTGGTCTCTCAGAGATGAGTAAAGTGGGGCTTTATGTGTTTTATGTAAGTCTGTCTGGAAAGATGTGCTTTCACAACCTGACCTGTGTGGAACGATACCTGGCTGTTGTTCACCCCGTCATCTACCTGGGACTGAGACATTCAGGAGGGGACAAGATACGAAATATCAGCACTGTATTTGTTTGGCTGCTGTGCTTCGGATGGAGTGGTATATCAATTCTGTCCCTCCCTGATCTTCCCATGATCCAATTGTTCTGCTCATTGGTCTTCTCTTTAATTGTCGTATCTTTCTGCAGCCTTTCTGTTCTCTGTGTTCTGATTCGTCCAGGGTCGGGGGAAGTGGGCGGAGACAGGGAGCGGGTTGATCAGTCAAAGCAGAGGGCTTTCCACACCATCACGGCTATAATGGGAGTACTGTGGTTCTGGTTTGTAGGTTTCCTTGTTTGTTTTGGTCTGGATCACTCAAAACTGCTGAGCCAAAGTGACGGGTGTTTGGTGCTGATATCTGGAATCTGGTCTATTATGCCCAGCAGTTTGGTTTTACCTCTGCTGTTTCTACACAGAGCAGGAAAACTTCCCTGTTGCCATCAAAGCAATGAGTAAAGACAGTTACTGGATAGGATCAGAGGGGAACTTTATTAAGAATAAGTTTCATTGTCATTGATCTTCAGACAATAAGTTGAAGCCTAGAAGTTTAGATTTGAAATCATAAAAAAAGAAATAGAGCAGGTTATATCATCTGCATATAGAGTAGTCCCACCAGGTTTTATTGTGATTATTGTGGCCCATAATTACTGGGTTTACAGCAGCTTTCCTTAAAAACTCGCACAAAGGGGTTATATTTGATTTACAGTCATGGTCCCAAATTAGTATTTTTTCTCTTGAACCAATACCCAGTGTGCAAAATATATTAATTCAACACCTGAGTTCATTGACTCATGCTCATGATTACATTTGTTTTTTACATTTTAATTATCTCCACAGGATGTCAAAGACAAAACACTATTGTTTAACATTAAAAATATTTAGTATATCCACATTTATCTGTAATAGAACCATACTAAAACGAGGTAGCTCATTTAGATAATTTGTGCATTGCCAGACAACTTTCACTGTATATTATACAGTATACTGCATATATAAATGCTGAATGTGTAACAAAAGATTATTAGTAATTTGCGCATACGAATGAACTCATATGAGAGCCAAAATTAAGCTATTTGAGAGCTCAAACTACTAGATTGTGTGTATGAATTAAGTCATTTTAAAAACGTGAATGAAGTCATTCAGAGCATAACTACAGATTTGGACCTATAAAATATCAAATTCAAGAGCACAAATTACAAATTTAGGTGTACAAATTAACTAATATGAGAACACAAATCAACCTATTCAAGATAAAAAATTACGAATTTGTATGAACAAATTTGTTCCTAGTAACACTTTCTCTCTCTGTAGTTACCTTTTTGCCAATGCTGTTCATTGTCATGGACTATAATTATATACAATCACCAAAATAAAATATTTCAAATCGGAACCATTTTCTGTGGTTTGGTTTTTGAAGATTACGTTTATTGGAATTTATGTGTTTTACCAATGTTTGTATCCTGACTGAATGACTTCTGAGAATGTTAAAAATCCTGACATATGCAACACATGAAGTTATGTTAATTGTGTAATAGGTTTGAAAATGACAAAGCTGTAGTTAATCACACAGAGAGATATGACCACAATATAAACATCAATGTTGGAGGAACATTAGTGGTCCACATATTGATTATCAGCATCAGTTAACACATAAGCTGTTTAGTAAGTGAATAATATCTGATTATGCTTTTGCCGAGCAACATCAAGCCATCTTTCACTGCCAAATATCCACCAGTTTGATACGGATTAGAGTGGCATGGTGGAAAGAGAATCGCGATGAGCCCCAATCCTAAGACAAACAATGCAATCACCAAGCAAAAGTGCTACACTTCGGTGTAATTTTTCTCCTCTTTACATTCTGAACTACCATATTTTACCCGAATATTTCATTACTGCTATTAAACTGATTGCCCTAGAAAGTAGAGCTTAGAGCTCATCATGGCAAGTTCTAGCTGACTCTTTGTTAATGTTGGTAGTAGCCCTGATTACAGATTTCACAGATGTCTCGATCCAAGCGTGATGGAAGGCAATGTGCACCCTGCCTTCCCTTCTGAAGAGCTCCTTAGCATACTCTAAATGCTGGTATGGTGTGAAGAGAGCGAAGGCGCCCAAGCTGTAAGGATCCCATGCTCCACTTCTTCACCAACCCCCCTGTGCAGAGAGATCTGACGTGCTCGCCGTGGATCTTTGCCAAATCTCTAAGAGCTAGCTCTTTCAGGTCTTCATCGCTCGCACCTAAGAAGAGGAGGGAGTCGTCCGACCAGGTGTAGGAAGCCAGGAGGACGCCAATGTTCTTATTAGTTGGGAAACTGTGGCTGGAGTAGTAGATGTAACGAGAGGGCCCGTCGGTGATGCTCTTTCCTCCTCGGATGCCATCCTTCTCCCAGAACCTTTCGCTGAAGGTGAGGAGGATTTTAGTGAAGCTGTCGTAGTGCGCTGCCCTCAGTGCCTCCATCTTTTCAATGGAGAGAGGTGGATCAAAGTCCATGAAAAGGGCTGTTTTGGTTGTGGTTGTTACCAGGACAACGTCAGCGGTAAGGTCTGTCAAAGAAGACTGTTTGCCTTTCTCGTACGATACGATTACACCTTTATCTGACTGGGTGATACGTTTGACTTTGGAGTTCAGGAGAATAGGGACATCGAGGACATCATCAAAAGCTTTGGGGAGAAGGTCCGACCCACCAGTCACTTCAGAGTGCCTTAAAAACAAAAAAAACAAATAGATACTCTTATTGAATGTATTCTTGTATAGCGAGGTGCAAATTTGCAATATGTCCATATGCTGTGTTTTAGCAAAGATACACAGTTAAATATATAGATTATGATGCAGACTGGGAGAGCAACTTGCAGTGATTTGCATTTTTTGAGATTAAATCTAGGCTGCCAACATCAGAGTCAAGTTCAGATTCATAGCTGGAAGCCAACATCTATCATATTACAAATTTAAGACAAGATAATAATAATAACTCCATTAGTCACAGTATTGCCTTCATTTTCTGGTTTGGTAAACCCTCTGTACACTACCTATCCAGTTTCAACAAAGTTAGTGACTTGTTGGTGAACACAGTGAAGCATTTAGCATCAAAAAGGGCTGAATATTTCCCCTATGGAGTGGGTGAAAACCAAAGCACAGCTAAGGTGATTAATATTGGATGTACAGCCATTGGGTGAAACACAACCCCAAATGATTTCTAATGTGGATCTGTGTCTGCTGGATGTGCAATTAGGCAATTGTTATTTAAAATGTTTGCCATAACAACTTTATATGGTTAAAACATGTAAATGCTGCGTTTACAGATTCTAACAGCCAAAAAAATCGAAATGTATTTTGCTGCTACATGTAAAGCCACGCAATTACTATGCCTTTTAGTTTCAATAACTAAAAACTAGAATGGCACTCGGAGAGCGCGTACCTCTGCCAAGGTGCGTGACTTTAAAAACAGATCACAGCTCACAGCTGGCGGTACTGTGAGGTTGTCGGCTTATTATTAACACTGTGTGTTTCCGTGTAATGTATCGGCGGATGCCTCTCTCATTCAGCAGCCTTGTTATGTCTGTATAACGTTACACTATGTTGTCTCTCATCCCGTCAACTACCACTTTTTACTTTCTCACCGAGGATGGCCAGCAGCTCCCGCACACACATCCACACACGTATCTCTCTACTCGAAGATGAAGGCGGGGTCACGCGTCTACGAGGCGTCATCAGTTACACTGCGCATGTGTTATACCCTGTAGTCTTAATGTTGTGGCTGATCGGAATCCATGAAAAAATTCTTGAATATGTGCAACATTATTTCCATCCCTCCTTCCTGTCCGCTGTCTTACGTACCTTCTGCAAAGCTTGTTCTAGCAGCTTATCGGCTGATTTCCCTTTCTCACTTTTCCGCACGTTGTAATTCAGGACGTCAGGGTCTTTTTGCACTGTGTCCATCCTCTTCAGCACCCCATTAACAAAGTAAAAGGTGTTGATGATGAATTCATACAGCTTGACCCCCAGCTCTTTAGCATACCAGTGAACGATTCTCTTGACAGAGGCTGTGCATTGACTCATTTAACTAATTTAATTTAACTAATAGAGTGGAAATGATGATGATTAAGTCAGAACTGGCCATGGTCACAGTTTACTACAATTATAATAAGAGCTTTATTTGTAGAACACAATTGTTTGTATTCATGGTCATTATGAAGTACCTGACAGAACATTTCCACCAAACTGTCTGTACTCACAGAGGCTTCCAGTCTGCGAGACAACATTTAATTTGAATAAACACATTTGAATAAACACGTCTTTGTTTGCAGGCCATTTGAATCCTGTCAAACGTCATCTAAAAGAAAAATAAATTCATTTTAAATGTACATCTCCTGCATTAAGATAATACAACAACCCACAAATCTAACCAGTTATTCCATTTCAAACTCTGTACAACTGAAATATCCTCGAGCAAGACTCTAGATCACTACCAGTGATGCTTATCAGTGGCCGACCAGACGCTCTGACCTCACTGTGGAAGAATTATGTGTGAAGAAAATTTGCTTGCCTAATTACAGAGTGACACGAAATCCATTGCTTAGTTGACAATATGCAAAAATACCCCACAGTCCTGCTGCTGTCTGTTATACATAGGTGCCATTAATACACACAGAAGCATTAATATAAGTTTGCATCAGATACTAGTGAATAACAGTCAGTGAGTTTGGACGTGCTGAAGATAAGAAATAAACACTGCTAACAAGGTGGGTGTCCTTTAATTACAAAAACAATTTTCAGTTAATATTATTAAATTACTGCTATTCCATGGATATTATCCAACACTGTGTCCATGTTTATAAAATTATCACTCACCATTACAATTTTTTGTAATTTTCATGAACCTAAAACTCAACAACCCTTGCCAAAACAAAGTTTATTCAAGTGTGCTATTAGTATACTTCTTTTAAACTTAAAATATAAGAGTATGCTTTCAGTTTACTTTTCATGTACTTATCAGGGATATACTTAAACTGTACTATAGAAAAGTATAAGTATACTTGGCTTAAACTGACAAGTATACAAAAAAGTCTCAATATACTTGGCTTAAACTGACAAGTATACATAAAAGTCTAAATATACTTGGCTTAAACTGACAAGTATACAAAAAAGTCTCAATATACTTGGCTTATACTGACAACTATACAGAAAAGTCTAAATATACTTGGCTTAAACTGACAAGTATACATAAAAGTCTAAATATACTTGGCTTATACTGACAAGTATACAGCAAAGTCTAAGAATACTTGGCTTAAACTGACGAGTGTACAGAAAAGTATATTTGGCTTATGCTTACTTTTTGATAGAGTAGCCAATAAGAGTATGTGAGAGTTTGTAAATTTATGTTTTGATATGAATTTACTTCAATTCATCAAGAATTTTCTACGTTTTCCTATTCTCCGTTCACTGTGGAGGCATGCGAGAAAAAGGATTTTTTTTTTTTACTAATTTTCATCATAAAACATCAAGTCAAAAAGTCTCTAGATGTATAACACAATAATTTAAAGAAAACTTACAAGTATACTTGCAGTAAAAACTATTAAACTAGTAGTTTATTGAGAGTTTACTTTAAAGTGTACTTTCATAAACTAAAACATGGGCTACACGTATATACAGTAACTAGTAAACTAACAGTATACATATAAGTTCACTTGTAGTATAGTTCACTTTAAAGTATATCATGCTTTACAAAATAAAACTTGAATGTAAACTAGTTGTGCACTCAAAGATTATTATTCTTACACTTAAAGTAAAAGAAAGTAAGTATACTTTTATAAACTAAAAAGTGGGCGAATTTAGTCCCAAGAAGTATTGCAGTCGTACAGTTACAATTTAACTTGAAACTTGAGATACTGAAGATATTTTCTCATCATTTTAAATACTATGGCAAGTTTTAATTGATTTTTATTTTATTGATTTTTTTTTAACTTTTTTAATTGTGTTTTTCAGGATTATGCAACATTTGTATTGAATAAAAAAACAATTGTCCTTTATAACGTGCCATTAAGGAACAAAGACATGTGTTTTTATAAAGAAGAGAGCACCGACCCTCTTGACTAGAGGTTATTTTTATTTTTGTAAATCCGAGTATTTCATCCTTTTTTATCTTATGAAATTAATAACACTCTTTCACGCTTTTACAAAGATATTTTTCATGTTATTATAACATATTTTTTGTTATACCTGCATACCAAATGACTGTTTTCCATGGATATTATACAACACTGTGTCCATGTTTGTAAAAATTAACACCCACAATTACCATTTTTTTTGTCATTTTTATAAACTTTAATATCAACAAGGGACTTGGGCACTATGGCCCTCACGGGCAATATATTTCATTCCTGCTTTTTAGCATAACCTGTAAGGAGAGGAATAACAAAAATGTAACTTGAAACTTGAGATATTGAAGATATTTTCTCATCATTTTTACTTACTATGGCAATTTTTATTTTATTTATCAAACTTCTTTTATTGGGTTTTGCAGGATTATTCAACATTTGTATCGAATAAAAAAACAATTGCCTTTTAAAATGTGCCATCAAGGAACACAGACATGTATTTTTATAAAGAAGTTGGCACCGAGCCTCTCGACTAGAGGTTATTTTTATTTTTGTAAATCCGAGTATTTCATCCTTTTTTATCTTATGAAATTCATGAAACTCTTTCACGCTGTTAACAAAATATTTTTCACGTTATTATAACATATTTGTTGTTATACTTGCATACCAAATTATCAGGTTTTAACAAGAAACTCTTTATTGTATAACAATTCATTTTATTTTGTTACTGCACACAACCTTTCCGCTACTAAACAAAATCAATGTATCTCATTAAAACAAGAAAACCTCTCTTGTTATTATTATTATTTGTACTATTATTGTTATTAATAATATTTTTTGTATTATTGTAATTAAGTCAGTATGCTTTAATAACAAGACACTTCCATATTAACGTCACCTATATTTTCTATTTCAATTTTCTAATTTTAAAGAGAAACTGAGCAAATGTTGTTTTGATTTGGTGACACTAATGGTAAATGGACTTGCATTTATATAGCGCTTTTCTAGTCTATCGACCACTCAAAGCGCTTTACACTACATGTCAGCTTTCACCCATTCACACACACATTCATACACTGATGGCAGAGACTGCTAAGGTGCCAACTTTGCCCATCAGGATGTAATCTAAATACTCATTCACACACCGATGGCTATGCCTTCGGGAGCAATTTGGGGTTAAGTGCTAAAGCGCAAGGACACATCGACATGTGACCTGGAGCAGCCGGGGATCGTACCACCGACCATCCGATTGGTGGACAACCTGCTCTACCCTCTGAGCCACAGCCGCCACAGCATTATGCTGTGGTACAGAAAAGGGAAGCCTAAAAATTAGATCCATTAGGCACATTTCAGCAGATTTATTACATCTGCATCCCATACATAATCTGCAAAATTATAGAAAATATATATCTGCTGCTACATAGACAAAATGACTGTACAATGAATGGATAAAATAATTGTGCCAACTAATTTGTTGTAGTTTTGAATCACTTTAATTATCTTTGAAATGCAGGTGAATGTTTTCTGATCGTCTCAGTTAATTTATTTCTGTTCCTTCTTTCTCCTTTTTCTCCCTAAAAGCAATACCATGCGACCCAATATGTCGGTGAACTCCACTTCCCCCTACCTTTACCACTGCTCAGACTCAACAACTGGAGGTTTCATCGTCATTGCCTACATGGTAACCACGATGTTGCTCCTCGTCCCTCTCTCCATCCTCGTCTTCTACCTGGGTTACCAACAATGGCGGCGTCAGCGCTCCTTTGCGACAACGAGCCACTCCGACATCTTCACCTTCCACATGGCTGCTATGGATCTGATCTTTCCATTTGGGTTCACAGCCTTCATTTGTGGCATATACACTGGTCTCTCAGAGCTGCTGATAGTGGGGTTTTATGTGTTCTATGTGGTTGTATATGGAAAGATGTGCTTTCACATCCTGACTTGCGTGGAACGATACCTGGCTGTTGTTCACCCCTTCATCTACCTGATACATTCAGGAGGGGACAAGATACGAAATATCAGCATTGTATGTGTTTGGCTGCTGTGCTTCGGATGGAGTGGTATATCGATTCTGTTCGTCCCTGATCTTCCCATCATCCCATTTTTCTGCTCATTGGTCTTCTCTTTAATTGTCGTATCCTTCTGCAGCCTTTCTGTTCTCTGTGTTCTGATTCGTTCAGGGCCGGGGGAAGTGGGCGGAGAAAGGGAGCAGGTTGATCAATTAAAGCAGAGGGCTTTCCGCACCATCAGGGCAATAATGGGAGTGCTGTGGTTTTGGTTTGCAGGGTTAATTGTTTCTGTTGCTCTGGATAAATCACAACTGCTGAGCCACAGTGACGGGTGTTTGGTGCTGCATTCTGGACATTTTTGTGGTCTGCCCAGCAGTTTGGTTTTACCTCTGCTGTTTCTACACAGAGCAGGAAAACTGCCCTGTTGCCATCAAAGCAATGAGTAAAGACAGTTACTGGATAGGATCAGAGGGGAACTTTATTAAGAATAAGTTTCACTGTCATTGATCTTCAGACAATAAGTTCAAGCCTAGAAGTTTAGATTTGAAATCATAAAAAAAGGAAATAGAGCAGGTTATATCATCTGCATATAGAGTAGTCCCACCAGGTTTTATTGTGATTATTGTCGCCCCGAATTACTGGGTTTGCAGCAGCTTTCCTTAAAAACTCGAACAAAGGGGTTACATTTGATTTTCACTCATGGACACAAATTAGTATTTTTTCTCTTGAACCAATACCCAGTGTGCAAAATATATTAATTCAACCCCTGAGTTTATTGACTCATGCTCATGATTACATTTGTTTTTGACAAAAATTTAAATTAAAAAAAAAAAAACCAAA
>CAKAOJ020001893.1:0-24369 GCA_916701645.2 Sebastolobus alascanus
TTTTTGGGGCCCGGGGGACGTTGTCGGTGGGGCCCTAATAAAAAAATTACGTTTCAATGGGGTTTCCCGGCCCCGACTTCGTCGGTGCTCGGGCCCTAATAAAAACATTACAGTTTAAATAGGGTCCTCGGACCCGACTTGTCGGTGCTCGGGCCCTAATAATAACGAGCCCCTCTACGCGGTCTGGGGTACGCACGGGACCCAACCGACGCGGCGGCCAGGCACAATGAAACCGGAACTTGATGAGCACAATGACGTAGATCACCATGGTAAATTTCACGTGAATCGGATGATGTTTGTCACGAAACGCTGATTCCTGTTGTCAGTAGGTGGCGCTATGACTATGAGTCAATATTGCCTGTAGATGCCCTCGATCTGGACACTATGTGGTATTTCAATTTTGGGGCAGATTGGAAAAAGTACAGTCGAGTTACAACATTTTGTCTTTCAATGGCGAGTCATGCAAATTCTCCGCCACGCCACGTCAACGTCGTTTCAAAAAACCTCACGATTTGAATAACTTTTCATCACAAAGGTCTTCAGATTGTACTGACCAAATCTGAAGTTGATCGGGTTAATTTAGGAGCAGTTCGTTAAAGTACAAAGCCTGGAAATAGCCAAAAATATACGAAAAATTCACACAAAAATAAGAGAGATTCCTGTTGGGTTTAGAGCATGGCACCAAGGACTTTTTTTTAAGTCTACGGGTGTCATGTGCCTACCAAATTCGAACATCTGGGTGAAACGTAGCGAGGGCTGCTTTGTTGAAATTTTATAGGGGGCTATTGACCCCCCTTGCACACAAAGCACCAAAACCATTCTGTTAACATATTTTAGCGCCGTTAATGGTGTGCCAAGTTTTTTTTTTTTTTAAGCAACCCAGCAACTCAAAGCAACTTCCTGTTTCATGGCGAACAATACGTCCCCACGGTAACGGCTTTTCACGAAAATACAAAACCTTCGCTGTCTGGCATCATGAAGGCTTTCCATTGTTGTGACCCAAAATTTTGGGGGGATCTGGTTAACTGCTAACAGTAGTACACCAAAAAAAAAGGGACAGTAACTTCCTGTTGACTAGGGGGCGCTATGAGTATGATTGAAAATTAGATTTTAGATGTTTCAGGCCGGGACGATCATCAAATGTTATTAATTTGGATAAGATCTGACCATCTGGAGTTGAGTTACAGCGGTTTGTTTTTTATGGCGACTCATCGAAATTTGATATCACCCCGGGGCCGCCATTTGATGAAAATCACAAATTTTTGAAGGGAAGCATCTCAAGGTTTAAGGCTTTTCTCACCAATTTTGGGAAAGATGTGATTAATTTCTGAGGAGATGTACATCAACGTGTACAAATGACATTTCCTGTTCCCCTAGGTGGCGCTATGACTGAGAGTCAAAATTTGCATGTGGATGTCATCAGGCCAGGACCTTATCATACATGTGACATTTAGAGCAGATTGGAAAAGGGATGCCAAAGTTACACAAATTCCCGTTTTTTGGCGAAAGGCGCTTTTTCGCCGCCAGCCCCGGTTGTTCAGTGAAAACTCACCAATTGAATAACTTTTTATCCTTAAAGGGCTTAAGATGGTCCTGACCAAAATTTTAGGTCAATCTGATGAAATCTGGAGGAGGAGTTCGTTAAAGTAAAGGCCTATAAAATAAAAAAAGGGCAAAATTGCATATTAAACCAATTGGCTGACTTCCTGTTGAATTTTGGTCATACCTCCAAGAGGGTTTTTGTGCGGTCCCCATTTTAATTTGGGCCCAAACTCTTTGGAAAAAAAAGGGGGAAAAATTTTCCAATTTTTTTAGGGGGGGGGGACCATTTTTCCCCCTCTGGCCCTTTAAAAATAAATTTTTTGCGCGATAAGGGCCCTTTCCTTTTTCCGAGGCAAAGGGCCCCAAAAAAAAATTTTTTAAAAAAAAAGAATAATAAAATTTTATTTAAAAGGGTTTGGAGATTGTGGGGCCGGGGGCCCCAAAAATTTGTGCAAAAGGGAAAGGGGAGATTCCCTGGTCTGGGGTACTCGGGGACCCCAAGGGGGGCAAAAGAAACCGGAATTACACAAATGCTAAAACCCCTGAAATTTTTTGGAACGGATATGTTTTACTAAAGTGATTCCCTTTCCAAGGTCGTTGTATGACAATTTGAGTGATGTTGTTTGGCTCTAGGGATTTTGTTTGGGGGGGAATTTGGGAAAAAAAACAATTACAAATTTTTCCAAAGATGCAAAAACTGGCCCGCAAGCTTTAAAAAAAAGTTTTAAAAACTTTTTACCTTCAATTTATGAAAACGAAGTTTTGGGGTTTTTTAGGGGCGTTAAAAACGCCAAAGGGCCCAAAAAAATAAAAAAAAACCAAAAAAAAGTGGGATTTGTTGGGGGTTAAACATGGGACCAAAGATTTTTTTTTTCAGGGAACATGTGCCTCCCAAAACCGAAATTTTAAAAAAATCCCCGGGGCTGCTTTGTTGAAATTTTTAAAGGGGGGATTGGCCCCCGCCAACAAAAGCACCAAAAATATTTTTAAAATATTTTCGTGAATAGTGGCCAAGTTTGTTTTTTTTTAAAAATTAGATCAAAAGAACTTCCTGTTTATGGGGAAAATCGCCACCCGGATTTGAAAATACAAAATTTTCTGGCGATAATCAATTGGGACCAAATTTTGGGGGATTGGTTAACCCCAAATTCAAAAAAGGGGACAAACTTCCCTTTCCACTATGGGTAGATTGATTAAAAATTCTGAGAGCCACCAGGACCCATAAATTTTGTTAATTTTTTAAGACTGACCATTGGAGTGAATTCACGGTTTTTTTTTTCATCACCATCGAAATTGCCCAAAAAATGGGCCAGTAAAACTCCTTTTCAAAAAGGGTCAAAAAGGTCAAAGGTTTTTCATAATTTTTAAATTGATTTTTTTCAACCTAAGTGTAAAATGTTTTCCCGACCATAGGTCCCATGACTGGAGAAAATTCGTAGTACAGGCTAACCCCAAAATGGAAATTTAAAATTAAAAGTATCCAAAATTCCCAAATTTCCGTTTTTTTGGGGGGGCCCCTTTTCCCCCCCCCCCATCATCTTAGTGAAAAAAAAGTAATTTTCATTTAAGGGTTTAAAATTCCACCCCAATTTTTGGCAATTATGAAATTAAGGGGTTCTTAAAGTCAGGTTAAAAAAAAAAAATGGCAAAAGCTAAAACCAATTCATTTGAATTTTATACCCCCAAGAGGTTTTTTTCGCCCCAAGAAAATCTTCCCCTTTTACGGGGAAAACCCGGGCAGGCCCAATTTCCAATTTTTTAGGGGGCGCAACTTTTTTAACACCCAATGAATTAAAATATGAAATTTTTCACCGCCTCTGACAAGTGTGCCAAGTTTAACATCTTTTCCAGCATGGCAAGGGCCTCAAAAACGCAATTCATTTGAGAGAAAAATAATAATAATTAAAGCTGCAAGCAGCGATGAACGGGCCCGAGCACCTCTACGCGCGTCTGGGGTACGCGCGGGACGCCAACCGACGCGGCCAGGCACAATGAAACCGGAACTCTGACGAGCACAATGACGTAGATCACACAATGTAAATTTCATCTGAATCGGATGATGTTTGTCACGTAACGCTGTCTTCCTGTTGCCAGTAGGTGGCGCTATGACTATGAGTCAATATTGCCATGTAGATGTCCTCAGATCTGGACTACTATGTGGTATTTCAAGTTTGGGGCAGATTGGAAAAAGTACAGTCGAGTTACAACATTTTGTCTTTCAATGGCGAGTCATGCAAATTCTCCGCCACGCCACGTCAACGTCGTTTCAAAAAACCTCACGATTTGAATAACTTTTCATCACAAAGGTCTTCAGATTGTACTGACCAAATCTGAAGTTGATCGGGTTAGGTCTCTAGGAGCAGTTCGTTAAAGTACAAAGCCTGGAAATGGCCAAAAATATACGAAAAATTCACACAAAAATCAAGATGGCCGACTTCCTGTTGGGTTTAGAGCATGGCACCAAGAGACTTTTTGTTAAGTCTACGGGTGATACATGTGCATACCAAATCTCGAACATCTAGGTGAAACGTACCGCGAGGGCGGCTTTGTTGAAATTTTGTAGGGGGCGCTATTGAGCCCCCTTGCCACACACAAGCACAAAAACCATATCTGTTAACATATTTTAGCGCTGTTAATGAGTGTGCCAAGTTTCGTTAGTTTTTAAGCAATCCTAGCACCTCAAAAGCAACTTCCTGTTTCATGGCGAACAATACGTCGCCATGGCAACGGCATTTCACGAAAATACAAAACCTTCGCTGTCTGGCGTCATGAACGTCTTACCATTGTTGTGACCAAATTTGAGGTGGATCTGGTTAACCTGCTAACAGTAGTACACCAAAATATGGCGACAGTAACTTCCTGTTGCCACTAGGTGGCGCTATGAGTATGATTGAAAATTAGACTGTAGATGTCTTCAGGCCAGGACGCTCATCAAATGTTATTAATTTGTATAAGATCTGACCATCTGGAGTTGAGTTACAGCGGTTTGTTTTTTCATGGCGACTCATCGAAATTCGTCATATCACCACGGCGCCGCCATTTGATGAAAACTCACAATTTTCGAAAGGAAGCATCATCAAGGTCTTAAGGCTTTTCTCACCTAATTTGAGGTAGATGTGATGAATTTCTGAGGCAGGGCACATCAACGTGTACAACATGACATTTCCTGTTACCACTAGTTGGCGCTATGACTGCGAGCCAAAATTTGCATGTGGATGTCATCAGGCTAGGACCCTCATCACACATGCGAAATTTAGAGCAGATTGGAAAATGTATGCCAAAGTTACAACAACTTCCTGTTTTTTGGCGAAAGGCGCGTTTTCGCCGCCACGCCACGGTCAGGTCGTTCAGTGAAAACTCACCAATTGAATAACTTTTCATCTTTAAGGTCTTAAGATGGTCCTGACCAAATTTCAGGTCCATCTGATGAAATCTGGAGGAGGAGTTTGTTAAAGTACACGGCCTATAAAACGCAAAAAATGGGCAAAATTGCATATTAAATCCAATATGGCTGACTTCCTGTTGAGTTTTGGGCATACCTTCAAGAGGCGTTTTTGTGCGTCTCCACATGTTACATCTCTCTGCCAAATTTCATACATGTAGGTGAAACCGGAGGGAGGGGCTCAAGTTTTCCAATTTTCTAGGGGGCGCTAGCGAGCCATTTTGCAACAGCCAAACCCGAGACCCTTAATATATCAAATTTTTCACCGCGTCTGACAAGTGTGCCAAGTTTAACAACTTTTCAAGCATGGCAAAGGCCTCAAAAACGCGATTCATTTGAGAGAAAAATAATAATAATAATAATAAACATTACAGTTTCAATAGGGTCCTCGGACCCGACTTCGTCGGTGCTCGGGCCCGAATTAAATCTGCAAGCAGCGATGAACGGGCCCGAGCACCTCTCCGCGCGTCTGGGGTACTGGCGGGACGCCAACCGACGCGGCCGGGCACAATGATACCGGAACTCTGACGAGCGCAATGACGTAGATCACACAATGTAAATTTCATGTGAATCGGATGATGTTTTTCACGTAACGCTGACTTCCTTTTGCCAAAAGGTGGCGCTATGACTCTGAGTCAATATTGCCATGTAGATGTCCTCAGGTCTGGACTACTATGTGGTAGGTCAAGTTTGGGGCAGATTGGACCAATTACAGTCGAGTTACAACATTTTGTCTTTCAATGGCGAGTCATGCAAATTCTCCGCCACGCCACGTCAACGTCGTTTCAAAAAACCTCACGATTTGAATAACTTTTCATCACAAAGGTCTTCAGATTGTACTGACCAAATCTGAAGTTGATCGGGTTAAGTCTCTAGGAGCAGTTCGTTAAAGTACAAAGCCTGGAAATAGCCAAAAATATACGAAAAATTCACACAAAAATCAAGATGACCGACTTCCTGTTGGGTTTAGAGCATGGCACCAAGAGACTTTTTTTTAAGTCTACGGGTGATACATGTGCCTACCAAATCTCGAACATCTAGGTCAAACGTACCGCGAGGGCTGCTTTGTTGAAATTTTGTAGGGGGCGCTATTGAGCCCCCTTGCCACACACAAGCACCAAAACCATATTTGTTAACATATTTTAGCGCCGTTAATGAGTGTGCCAAGTTTTGTTTGTTTTTAAGCAATCCTAGCACCTCAAAAGCAACTTCCTGTTTCATGGCGAACAATACGTCGCCACGGCAACGGCATTTCACGAAAATACAAAACCTTCGCTGTCTGGCATCATGAAGGTCTTACCATTGTTGTGACCAAATTTGAGGTGGATCTGGTTAACCTGCTAACAGTAGTACACCAAAATATGGCGACAGTAACTTCCTGTTGCCACTAGGTGGCGCTATGAGTATGATTGAAAATTAGACTGTAGATGTCTTCAGGCCGGGACGATCATCAAATGTTATTAATTTGGATAAGATCTGACCATCTGGAGTTGAGTTACAGCGGTTTGTTTTTTCATGGCGACTCATCGAAATTCGCCATATCACCACGGTGCCGCCATTTGATGAAAACTCACAATTTTCGAAAGGAAGCATCATCAAGGTCTTAAGGCTTTTCTCACCTAATTTGGTAAAGATGTGATTAATTTCTGAGGAGAGGTACATCAACGTGTACAACATGACATTTCCTGTTACCACTAGGTGGCGCTATGACTGAGAGTCAAAATGTGCATGTGGATGTCATCAGGCCAGGACCCTTATCATACATGTGACATTTAGAGCAGATTGGAAAAGGTATGCCAAAGTTACAGCAACTTCCTGTTTTTTGGCGAAAGGCGCTTTTTCGCCGCCACGCCACGGTCAGATTGTTCAATGAAAACTCACCAATTGAATAACTTTTCATCCTTAAGGTCTTAAGATGGTCCTGACCAAATTTCAAGTCGATCTGATGAAAACTGGAGGAGGAGTTCGTTAAAGTACGCGACCTATATAACGCTAAAAATGGGCGAAAATCGTATATTATATTCAAAATGGCTGACTTCCTGTTGAATTTTGGGCATACCTACCAGAGACTTTTTTGTGCGTCTCCACATGATACATCTGTCTGCCAAATTTCATACTTGTAGGTAAAACCGGAGAACGGATATCAGTTTTTCCAATTTTCTAGGGGGCGCTAGTGAGCCATTTTGCAACACCCGAATCCGAGACCCTTAAAATATCAAATTTTTCACCGCCTCTGACAAGTGTGCCAAGTTTAACAACTTTTCCAGCATGGCAAGGGCCTCAAAAACGCGATTCATTTGAGAGAAAAATAATAATAATAATAATTAAAGCTGCAAGCAGCGATGAACGGGCCCGAGCACCTCTCCGCGCGTCGGGGGTACTGGCGGGACGCCAACCGACGTGTCCGGGCACAATGAAACCGGAACTCTGACGAGCGCAACGACGTCTGCCACAAGACTCTACGACAAACGCAGTTATGAAAGGGGGCATGAGAAATGTCGCATTTCAATTTTTTCACCACTTCCTGTGTCCGCTATGTGGCGCTGAAGAACACGGGCTAAAAATGCATTATGTTGCTTTTCATCAAGTGTAGATCACACAATGTAAATTTCATGTGAATCGGATGATGTCTGTCACGTAACGCTGACTTCCTGTTGCCAGTAGGTGGCGCTATGACTATGAGTCAATATTGCCATGTAGATGTCCTCAGATCGTGACTACTATGTGGTATTTCAAGTTTGGGGCAGATTGGAAAAAGTACAGTCGAGTTACAATATTTTGTCTTTCAATGGCGAGTCATGCAAATTCTCCGCCACGCCACGTCAACGTCGTTTCAAAAAACCTCACGATTTGAATAACTTTTCATCACAAAGGTCTTCAGATTGTACTGACCAAATCTGAAGTTGATCGGGTTAAGTCTCTAGGAGCAGTTCGTTAAAGTACAAAGCCTGGAAATAGCCAAAAATATACGAAAAATTCACACAAAAATCAAGATGACTGACTTCCTGTTGGGTTTAGAGCATGGCACCAAGAGACTTTTTTTTAAGTCTACGGGTGATACATGTGCCTACCAAATCTCGAACATCTAGGTGAAACGTACCGCGAGGGCTGCTTTGTTGAAATTTTGTAGGGGGCGCTATTGAGCCCCCTTGCCACACACAAGCACCAAAACCATATCTGTTAACATATTTTAGCGCCGTTAATGAGTGTGCCAAGTTTCGTTTGTTTTTAAGCAATCCTAGCACCTCAAAAGCAACTTCCTGTTTCATGGCGAACAATACGTCGCCACGGCAACGGCATTTCACGAAAATACAAAACCTTCGCTGTCTGGCATCATGAAGGTCTTACCATTGTTGTGACCAAATTTGAGGTGGATCTGGTTAACCTGCTAACAGTAGTACACCAAAATATGGCGACAGTAACTTCCTGTTGCCACTAGGTGGCGCTATGAGTATGATTGAAAATTAGACTGTAGATGTCTTCAGGCCGGGACGATCATCAAATGTTATTAATTTGGATAAGATCTGACCATCTGGAGTTGAGTTACAGCGGTTTGTTTTTTCATGGCGACTCATCGAAATTCGCCATATCACCACGGTGCCGCCATTTGATGAAAACTCACAATTTTCGAAAGAAGCATCATCAAGGTCTTAAGGCTTTTCTCACCTAATTTGGTAAAGATGTGATTAATTTCTGAGGAGATGTACATCAACGTGTACAACATGACATTTCCTGTTACCACTAGGTGGCGCTATGACTGAGAGTCAAAATTTGCATGTGGATGTCATCAGGCCAGGACCCTTATCATACATGTGACATTTAGAGCAGATTGGAAAAGGTATGCCAAAGTTACAGCAACTTCCTGTTTTTTGGCGAAAGGCGCTTTTTCACCGCCACGCCACGGTCAGGTCGTTCAGTGAAAACTCACCAATTGAATAACTTTTCATCCTTAAGGTCTTAAGATGGTCCTGACCAAATTTCAGGTCAATCTGATGAAATCTGGAGGAGGAGTTCGTTAAAGTACACGGCCTATAAAACGCAAAAAATGGGCAAAATTGCATATAAAATCCAATATGGCTGACTTCCTGTTGAGTTTTGGTCATACCTCCAAGAGGCTTTTTTGTGCGTCTTAACATGTTACATCTGTGTGCCAAATTTCACACTTGTAGGTGAAACCGGAGCGAGGGGCTCAAGTTTGCCAATTTTCTAGGAGGCGCTAGCGAGTCATTTTGCAACACCCGAGACCGAGACCCTTAAAATATCAAATTTTTCACCGCGTCTGATAAGTGTGCAAAGTTTAACAACTTTTCCAGTATGGCAAAGGCATCAAAAACGCGATTCATTTGAGATAAAAATAATAATAATAATAAACATTACAGTTTCAATAGGGTCCTCGGACCCGACTTCGTCGGTGCTCGGGCCCTAATAAACATTACAGTTTCAATAGGGTCCTCGGACCCGACTTCGTCGGTGCTCGGGCCCTAATTAAAGCTGCAAGCAGCGATGAACGGGCCCGAGCACCTCTACGCGCGTCTGGGGTACGCGCGGGACGCCAACCGACGAGGCCAGGCACAATGAAACCGGAACTCTGACGAGCACAATGACGTAGATCACACAATGTAAATTTCATGTGAATCGGATGATGTTTGTCACGTAACGCTGACTTCCTGTTGCCAGTAGGTGGCGCTATGACTATGAGTCAATATTGCCATGTAGATGTCCTCAGATCTGGACTACTATGTGGTATTTCAAGTTTGGGGCAGATTGGAAAAAGTACAGTCGAGTTACAACATTTTGTCTTTCAATGGCGAGTCATGCAAATTCTCCGCCACGCCACGTCAACGTCGTTTCAAAAAACCTCACGATTTGAATAACTTTTCATCACAAAGGTCTTCAGATTGTACTGACCAAATCTGAAGTTGATCGGGTTAAGTCTGTAGGAGGAGTTCGTTAAAGTACAAAGCCTGGAAATGGCCAAAAATATACGAAATATTCACACAAAATCAAGATGGCTGACTTCCTGTTGGGTTTAGAGCATGGCACCAAGAGACTTTTTTTTAAGTCTACGAGAGATACATGTGCCTACCAAATCTCGAACATCTAGGCCAAACGTACCGCGAGGGCTGCTTTGTTGAAATTTTGTAGGGGGCGCTATTGAGCTCTCTTGCCACACACAAGCACAAAAACCATATCTGTTAACATATTTTAGCACCGTTAATGAGTGTGCCAAGTTTTGTTTGTTTTTAAGCAATCCTAGCACCTCAAAAGCAACTTCCTGTTTCATGGCGAACAATACGTCGCCACGGCAACGGCATTTCACGAAAATACAAAACCTTCGCTGTCTGGCATCATGAAGGTCTTACCATTGTTGTGACCAAATTTGAGGTGGATCTGGTTAACCTGCTAGTAGTAGTATACCAAAATATGGCGACAGTAACTTCCTGTTGCCACTAGGTGGCGCTATGAGTATCATTAAAAATTAGACTGTAGGTGTCTTCAAGCCGGGACTCTCATCAAATGTTATTAATATGGATAAGATCTGACCATCTGGAGTTGAGTTACAGCGGTTTGTTTTTTCATGGCGACTCATCGAAATTCGCCATATCACCACGGTGCCGCCATTTGATGAAAACTCACAATTTTCGAAAGGAAGCATCATCAAGGTCTTAAGGCTTTTCTCACCTAATTTGGTAAAGATGTGATTAATTTCTGAGGAGAGGTACATCAACGTGTACAACATGACATTTCCTGTTACCACTAGGTGGCGCTATGACTGAGAGTCAAAATTTGCATGTGGATGTCATCAGGCCAGGACCCTTATCATACATGTGACATTTAGAGCAGATTGGAAAAGGTATGCCAAAGTTACAGCAACTTCCTGTTTTTTGGCGAAAGGCGCTTTTTCGCCGCCACGCCACGGTCAGATTGTTCAATGAAAACTCACCAATTGAATAACTTTTCATCCTTAAGGTCTTAAGATGGTCCTGACCAAATTTCAAGTCGATCGGATGAAATTTGTAGGAGGAGTTCGTTAAAGTACGCGACCTATAAAACGCTAAAAATGGGCGAAAATCGTATATTATATTCAAAATGGCTGACTTCCTGTTGAATTTTGGGCATACCTACCAGAGGCTTTTTTGTGCGTCTCCACATGATACATCTGTCTGCCAAATTTCATACTTGTAGGTAAAACCGGAGAACCGATATCAAGTTTTCCAATTTTCTAGGGGGCGCTAGAGAGCCATTTTGCAAAATCCGAATCTGAGACCCTTAAAATATCAAATTTTTCACCGCTTCTGATAAGTGTGCCAAGTTTCACAACTTTTCCAGCATGGCAAGGGCCTCAAAAAGGCGATTCATTTGAGAGAAAAAGAATAATAATAAGAATTAAAGCTGCAAGCAGCGATGAACGGGCCCGAGCACCTCTCCGCGCGTCGGGGGTACTGGCGGGACGCCGACTGACGCGGCCGGGCACAAGGAAACCGGAACTCCAACGAGCTCAACGACGTCTGCCACAAGACTCTATAACAAACGGAGTTATGAAAGAGGGTGGGGCTAATGTGTAGGGGGCGGGGATCACCTTCAACAACTTAACAGGCACTGTCTGCTGAGTGATATGACACCTCTCACAAGAGTCTACGACAAACGCTTCATTAGTTAGTCAAGGGGGCGGGGCTTATGTGTAGGGGGCTGGGAGAACCTTCACCAATGAAACATGAACTCTCTGCTGAGTGATATGATACCACCCACGAGATTCTACGACAAACGGTTCATGAGTTATGAAAGGGGGCGTGGCTAACGTATTGGGGTGTGGCCATGAGTCAATATGGACATGTATATGTCTTCAGGACTGGACCCTCATCATGCCTGAGAAATTTGGGGCAGATCGGATTATGTACAGATTTGTTACAACAACTTCCTGTTTCATGGCGAATGGCCCAAAATGGCCGCCACGCCGAGGTCAGGTCGTTCAGTGAAAACTAACCATTTGAATAACTTTTCATCACAAAGGTCTTCAGATTGTACTGACCAAATCTGAAGTTGATCGGGTTAAGTCTGTAGGAGGAGTTCGTTAAAGTACAAAGCCTGGAAATGGCCAAAAATATACGAAGAATTCAAACAAAAATCAAGATGGCCGACTTCCTGTTGGGTTTAGAGCATGGCACCAAGAGACTTTTTTTTAAGTCTACGGATGATACATGTGCCTACCAAATCTCAAACATCTAGGTCAAACGTACCGCGAGGGCTGCTTTGTTGAAGTTTTGTAGGGGGCGCTATTGAGCCCCCTTGCCACACACAAGCACAAAAACCATATCTATTAACATATTTTAGCACCGTTAATGAGTGTGCCAAGTTTCGTTTGTTTTAAAGCAATCCTAGCACCTCAAAAACAACTTCCTTATTGATGGCGAACAATACGTTGCCACGGCAACGGCATTTCACGAAAATTCAAAACCTTCGCTGTCTGGCATCATGAAGGTCTTACCATTGTTGTGAACAAATTTGAGGTGGATCTGGTTAACCTGATAAGAGTAGTACACCAAAATATTACGACAGTTATGTCCTGTTGCCAACAGGTGGCGCTATGAGTATGATTGAAAATTAGACTGTAGATGTCTTCAGGCCAGGACGCTCATCAAATATTATTAATTTTGATAAGATCTGACCATCTGGAGTCGAGTTACAGCGGTTTGTTTGTTCATGGCGTCTCATCGAAATTCGCCATACCACCACGGCGCCGCCATTCGATGAAAACTCACAGTTTTCGAAAGGAAGCATCATCAAGGTCTTAAGGCTTTTCTCACCTAGTTTGAGATAGATGTGATTAATTTCTGAGGCAGAGGACATCAACGTGTACAACATGAGATTTCCTGTTACCAATAGGTGGCGCTATGACTGCAAGCCAAAATTTGCATGTGGATGTCATCAGACCAGGACCCTTATCACACATGAGAAATTTAGAGCAGATTGGAAAATGTATGCCAAAGTTACAACAACTTCCTGTTTTTTGGCGAAAGGCGCTTTTTCGCCGCCACGCCACGGTCAGATCGTTCAGTGAAAACTCACAATTTGAATAACTTTTCATCTTTAAGGTCTTAAGATGGTCCTGACCAAATTTCAAGTCGATCTGATGTAATCTGCAGGAGGAGTTCGTTAAAGTACACGCCCTATAAAACGCAAAAATGGGCGAAAATCGCATATTAAATCCAATATGGCTGACTTCCTGTTGAATTTTGGGCATACCTCCAAGAGGCTTTTTTGTGCGTCTCCACATGATACATCTGTCTGCCAAATTTCATACTTGTAGGTGAAATCGGAGAACGGATATCAGTTTTTTCATTTTTCTAGGGGGCGCTAGCGAGCCATTTTGCAACAGCCGAGCCCGAGTCTCTTAAAATATTAAATTTTTCACCGCCTCTGATATGTGTGCCAAGTTTAACAACTTTTTGAGCATGGCAAAGGCCTCAAAAAGGCGATTCATTTGAGAGAAAAAGAAAAAGAATAATCCTTACAGTTTCAATAGGGTCCTCGGACCCGACTTCGTCGGTGCTCGGGCCCTAATTCCTTCAGTTTCAATAGGGCCTTCGCTGGCCCGACGTTGTCGGTGCTCGGGCCCTAATAATTAAAGCTGCAAGCAGCGATGAACGGGCCCGAGCACCTCTACACGCGTCTGGGGTACGCGCGGGACGCCAACCGACGAGGCCAGGCACAATGAAACCGGAACTCTGACGAGCACAATGACATAGATCACACATGGTAAATTTCATGTGAATCGGATGATGTTTGTCACGTAACGCTGACTTCCTGTTGCCAGTAGGTGGCGCTATGACTATGAGTCAATATTGCCATGTAGATGTCCTCAGATCTGGACTACTATGTGTTATTTCAAGTTTGGGGCAGATTGGAAAAAGTACAGTCGAGTTACAATATTTTGTCTTTCAATGGCGAGTCATGCAAATTCTCCGCCACGCCACGTCAACGTCGTTTCAAAAAACCTCACGATTTGAATAACTTTTCATCACAAAGGTCTTCAGATTGTACTGACCAAATCTGAAGTTGATCGGGTTAAGTCTCTAGGAGCAGTTCGTTAAAGTACAAAGCCTGGAAATAGCCAAAAATATACGAAAAATTCACACAAAAATCAAGATGACCGACTTCCTGTTGGGTTTAGAGCATGGCACCAAGAGACTTTTTTTTAAGTCTACGGGTGATACATGTGCCTACCAAATCTCGAACATCTAGGTGAAACGTACTGCGAGGGCTGCTTTGTTGAAATTTTATAGGGGGCGCTATTGAGCCCCCTTGCCACACACAAGCACCAAAACCATATCTGTTAACATATTTTAGCGCCGTTAATGAGTGTGCCAAGTTTCGTTAGTTTTTAAGCAATCCTAGCAACTCAAAAGCAACTTCCTGTTTCATGGCGAACAATACGTCGCCACGGCAACGGCATTTCACGAAAATACAAAACCTTCGCTGTCTGGCATCATGAAGGACTTACCATTGTTGTGACCAAATTTGAGGTGGATCTGGTTAACCTGCTAACAGTAGTACACCAAAATATGGCGACAGTAACTTCCTGTTGCCACTAGGTGGCGCTATGAGTATGATTGAAAATTAGATTGTAGATGTCTTCAGGCCGGGACGATCATCAAATGTTATTAATTTGGATAAGATCTGACCATCTGGAGTTGAGTTACAGCGGTTTGTTTTTTCATGGCGACTCATCGAAATTCGCCATATCACCACGGTGCCGCCATTTGATGAAAACTCACAATTTTCGAAAGGAAGCATCATCAAGGTCTTAAGGCTTTTCTCACCTAATTTGAGGTAGATGTGATTAATTTCTGAGGCAGGGCACATCAACGTGTACAACATGACATTTCCTGTTACCACCAGGTGGCGCTATGACTGCGAGCCAAAATTTGCATGTGGATGTCATCAGGCTAGGACCCTAATCACACATGCGAAATTTAGAGCAGATTGGAAAATGTATGCCAAAGTTACAACAACTTCCTGTTTTTTGGCGAAAGGCGCGTTTTCGCCGCCACGCCACGGTCAGGTCGTTCAGTGAAAACTCACCAATTGAATAACTTTTCATCCTTAAGGTGTTAAGATGGTCCTGACCAAATTTCAGGTCAATCTGATGAAATCTGGAGGGGGAGTTCGTTAAAGTACACGGCCTATTAAACGCAAAAAATGGGCAAAATTGCATATTAAATCCAATATGGCTGACTTCCTGTTGAGTTTTGGCAATACCTCCAAGAGGCTTTTTTGTGTGTCTTATCATGTTACATCTGTCTGCCAAATTTCATACATGTAGGTGAAACCGGAGGGAGGGGCTCAAGTTTTCCAATTTTCTAGGGGGCGCTAGCGAGCCATTTTGCAACACCCGAATCTGAGACCCTTAAAATATCAAATTTTTCACCGCGTCTGACAAGTGTGCCAAGTTTAACAACTTTTCAAGCATGGCAAAGGCCTCAAAAACGCGATTCATTTGAGAGAAAAATAATAATAATAATAATAATAATAATTAAAGCTGCAAGCAGCGATGAACGGGCCCGAGCACCTCTCCGCGCGTCGGGGGTACTGGCGGGACGCCGACTGACGCGGACGGGCACAAGGAAACCGGAACTCCAACGAGCTCAACGACGTCTGCCAGAAGACTCTATAACAAACGGAGTTATGAAAGAGGGTGGGGCTAATGTGTAGGGGGCGGGGATCACCTTCAACAACTTAACAGGCACTGTCTGCTGAGTGATATGACACCTCTCACAAGAGTCTACGACAAACGCTTCATTAGGTAGTCAAGGGGGCGGGGCTTATGTGTAGGGGGCTGGGAGAACCTTCACCAATGAAACATGAACTCGCTGCTGAGTGATATGATACCACCCACGAGATTCTACGACAAACGGTTCATGACTTATGAAAGGGGGCGTGGCTAACGTATTGGGGCGTGGCCATGAGTCAATATGGACATGTATATGTCTTCAGGACTGGACCCTCATCATGCCTGAGAAATTTGGGGCAGATCGGATTATGTACAGATTTGTTACAACAACTTCCTGTTTCATGGCGAATGGCCCAAAATGGCCGCCACGCCACGGTCAGGTCGTTCAGTGAAAACTCACCATTTGAATAACTTTTCATCACAAAGGTCTTCAGATTGTACTGACCAAATCTGAAGTTGATCGGGTTAAGTCTGTAGGAGGAGTTCGTTAAAGTACAAAGCCTGGAAATGGCCAAAAATATACGAAGAATTCAAACAAAAATCAAGATGGCCGACTTCCTGTTGGGTTTAGAGCATGGCACCAAGAGACTTTTTTTTAAGTCTACGGATGATACATGTGCCTACCAAATCTCAAACATCTAGGTCAAACGTACCGCGAGGGCTGCTTTGTTGAAGTTTTGTAGGGGGCGCTATTGAGCCCCCTTGCCACACACAAGCACAAAAACCATATCTATTAACATATTTTAGCACCGTTAATGAGTGTGCCAAGTTTCGTTTGTTTTAAAGCAATCCTAGCACCTCAAAAACAACTTCCTTATTGATGGCGAACAATACGTTGCCACGGCAACGGCATTTCACGAAAATTCAAAACCTTCGCTGTCTGGCATCATGAAGGTCTTACCATTGTTGTGAACAAATTTGAGGTGGATCTGGTTAACCTGATAAGAGTAGTACACCAAAATATCACGACAGTTATGTCCTGTTGCCAACAGGTGGCGCTATGAGTATGATTGAAAATTAGACTGTAGATGTCTTCAGGCCAGGACGCTCATCAAATGTTATTAATTTTGATAAGATCTGACCATCTGGAGTCGAGTTACAGCGGTTTGTTTGTTCATGGCGTCTCATCGAAATTCGCCATACCACCACGGCGCCGCCATTCGATGAAAACTCACAGTTTTCGAAACGAAGCATCATCAAGGTCTTAAGGCTTTTCTCACCTAGTTTGAGATAGATGTGATTAATTTCTGAGGCAGAGGACATCAACGTGTACAACATGAGATTTCCTGTTACCAATAGGTGGCGCTATGACTAAAAGCCAAAATTTGCATGTGGATGTCATCAGGCCAGGACCCTTATCACACATGAGAAATTTAGAGCAGATTGGAAAATGTATGCCAAAGTTACAACAACTTCCTGTTTTTTGGCGAAAGGCGCTTTTTCGCCGCCACGCCACGGTCAGATCGTTCAGTGAAAACTCACAATTTGAATAACTTTTCATCTTTAAGGTCTTAAGATGGTCCTGACCAAATTTCAAGTCGATCTGATGTAATCTGCAGGAGGAGTTCGTTAAAGTACACGCCCTATAAAACGCAAAAATGGGCGAAAATCGCATATTAAATCCAATATGGCTGACTTCCTGTTGAATTTTGGGCATACCTCCAAGAGGCTTTTTTGTGCGTCTCCACATGATACATCTGTCTGCCAAATTTCATACTTGTAGGTGAAATCGGAGAACGGATATCAGTTTTTTCATTTTTCTAGGGGACGCTAGCGAGCCATTTTGCAACAGCCGAGCCCGAGTCTCTTAAAATATTAAATTTTTCACCGCCTCTGATATGTGTGCCAAGTTTAACAACTTTTTGAGCATGGCAAAGGCCTCAAAAAGGCGATTCATTTGAGAGAAAAAGAAAAAGAATAATCCTTACAGTTTCAATAGGGTCCTCGGACCCGACTTCGTCGGTGCTCGGGCCCTAATTAAAGCTGCAAGCAGCGATGAACGGGCCCGAGCACCTCTACGTACATCTGGGGTACGCGCGGGACGCCAACCGACGAGGCCAGGCACAATGAAACCGGAACTCTGACGAGCACAATGACGTAGATCACACATGGTAAATTTCATGTGAATCGGATGATGTTTGCCACGTAACGCTGACTTCCTGTTGCCAGTAGGTGGCGCTATGACTATGAGTCAATATTGCCATGTAGATGTCCTCAGATCTGGACAACTATGTGGTATTTCAAGTTTAGGGCAGATTGGAAAAAGTACAGTCGAGTTACAATATTTTGTCTTTCAATGGCGAGTCATGCAAATTCTCCGCCACGCCACGTCAACGTCGTTTCAAAAAACCTCACGATTTGAATAACTTTTCATCACAAAGGTCTTCAGATTGTACTGACCAAATCTGAAGTTGATCGGGTTAAGTCTCTAGGAGCAGTTCGTTAAAGTACAAAGCCTGGAAATAGCCAAAAATATACGAAAAATTCACACAAAAATCAAGATGACCGACTTCCTGTTGGGTTTAGAGCATGGCACCAAGAGACTTTTTTTTAAGTCTACGGGTGATACATGTGCCTACCAAATCTCGAACATCTAGGTCAAACGTACCGCGAGGGCTGCTTTGTTGAAATTTTGTAGGGGGCGCTATTGAGCCCCCTTGCCACACACAAGCACCAAAACCATATCTGTTAACATATTTTAGCGCCGTTAATGAGTGTGCCAAGTTTTGTTTGTTTTTAAGCAATCCTAGCACCTCAAAAGCAACTTCCTGTTTCATGGCGAACAATACGTCGCCACGGCAACGGCATTTCACGAAAATACAAAACCTTCGCTGTCTGGCATCATGAAGGGTTTACCATTGTTGTGACCAAATTTGAGGTGGATCTGGTTAACCTGCTAACAGTAGTACACCAAAATATGGCGACAGTAACTTCCTGTTGCCACTAGGTGGCGCTATGAGTATGATTGAAAATTAGACTGTAGATGTCTTCAGGCCGGGACGATCATCAAATGTTATTAATTTGGATAAGATCTGACCATCTGGAGTTGAGTTACAGCGGTTTGTTTTTTCATGGCGACTCATCGAAATTCGCCATATCACCACGGTGCCGCCATTTGATGAAAACTCACAATTTTCGAAAGGAAGCATCGTCAAGGTCTTAAGGCTTTTCTCACCTAATTTGGTAAAGATGTGATTAATTTCTGAGGAGATGTACATCAACGTGTACAACATGACATTTCCTGTTACCACTAGGTGGCGCTATGACTGAGAGTCAAAATTTGCATGTGGATGTCATCAGGCCAGGACCCTTATCATACATGTGACATTTAGAGCAGATTGGAAAAGGTATGCCAAAGTTACAGCAACTTCCTGTTTTTTGGCGAAAGGCGCTTTTTCGCCGCCACGCCACGGTCAGATTGTTCAATGAAAACTCACCAATTGAATAACTTTTCATCCTTAAGGTCTTAAGATGGTCCTGACCAAATTTCAAGTCGATCTGATGAAATCTGGAGGAGGAGTTCGTTAAAGTACACGGCCTATAAAACGTAAAAAATGGGCAAGATCGCATATAAAATCCAATATGGCTGACTTCCTGTTGAGATTTGGGCATGCCTCCAAGAGGCTTTTTTGTGCGTCTCCACATGTTACATCTATCTGTCAAATTTCATAAATGTAGGTGAAACCGGAGAACGGATATCAGTTTTTCCAATTTTCTAGGGGGCGCTAGAGAGCCATTTTGCAAAACCCGAATCTGAGACCCTTAAAATATCAAATTTTTCACCGCTTCTGATAAGTGTGCCAAGTTTCATAACTTTTCCAGCATGGCAAAGGCCTCAAAAAGGCGATTCATTTGAGAGAAAAAGAATAATAATAAGAATTCCTTCAGTTTCAATAGGGCCTTCGCTGGCCCGACGTTGTCGGTGCTCGGGCCCTAATTAAAGCTGCAAGCAGCGATGAACGGGCCCGAGCACCTCTCCGCGCGTCGGGGGTACTGGCGGGACGCCGACTGACGCGGCCGGGCACAAGGAAACCGGAACTCCAACGAGCTCAACGACGTCTGCCACAAGACTCTATAACAAACGGAGTTATGAAAGAGGGTGGGGCTAATGTGTAGGGGGCGGGGATCACCTTCAACAACTTAACAGGCACTGTCTGCTGAGTCATATGACACCTCTCACAAGAGTCTACGACAAACGCTTCATTAGTTAGTCAAGGGGGCGGGGCTTATGTGTAGGGGGCTGGGAGAACCTTCACCAATGAAACATGAACTCTCTGCTGAGTGATATGATACCACCCACGAGATTCTACGACAAACGGTTCATGAGTTATGAAAGGGGGCGTGGCTAACGTATTGGGGTGTGGCCATGAGTCAATATGGACATGTATATGTCTTCAGGACTGGACCCTCATCATGCCTGAGAAATTTGGGGCAGATCGGATTATGTACAGATTTGTTACAACAACTTCCTGTTTCATGGCGAATGGCCCAAAATGGCCGCCACGCCACGGTCAGGTCGTTCAGTGAAAACTAACCATTTGAATAACTTTTCATCACAAAGGTCTTCAGATTGTACTGACCAAATCTGAAGTTGATCGGGTTAAGTCTGTAGGAGGAGTTCGTTAAAGTACAAAGCCTGGAAATGGCCAAAAATATACGAAGAATTCAAACAAAAATCAAGATGGCCGACTTCCTGTTGGGTTTAGAGCATGGCACCAAGAGACTTTTTTTTAAGTCTACGGATGATACATGTGCCTACCAAATCTCAAACATCTAGGTCAAACGTACCGCGAGGGCTGCTTTGTTGAAGTTTTGTAGGGGGCGCTATTGAGCCCCCTTGCCACACACAAGCACAAAAACCATATCTATTAACATATTTTAGCACCGTTAATGAGTGTGCCAAGTTTCGTTTGTTTTAAAGCAATCCTAGCACCTCAAAAACAACTTCCTTATTGATGGCGAACAATACGTTGCCACGGCAACGGCATTTCACGAAAATTCAAAACCTTCACTGTCTGGTATCACGAAGGTCTTACCATTGTTGTGACCAAATTTGAGGTTGATTTGGTTAACCTGCTAAGAGTAGTACACCAAAATATGGCGACAGTTACGTCCTGCTGCCACCAGGTGGCGCTATGAGTATGATTGAAAATTAGACTGTAGATGTCTTCAGGCCAGGACGCTCATCAAATATTATTAATTTTGATAAGATCTGACCATCTGGAGTCGAGTTACAGCGGTTTGTTTGTTCATGGCGTCTCATCGAAATTCGCCATACCACCACGGCGCCGCCATTCGATGAAAACTCACAGTTTTCGAAAGGAAGCATCATCAAGGTCTTAAGGCTTTTCTCACCTAGTTTGAGATAGATGTGATTAATTTCTGAGGCAGAGGACATCAACGTGTACAACATGAGATTTCCTGTTACCAATAGGTGGCGCTATGACTGCAAGCCAAAATTTGCATGTGGATGTCATCAGACCAGGACCCTTATCACACATGAGAAATTTAGAGCAGATTGGAAAATGTATGCCAAAGTTACAACAACTTCCTGTTTTTTGGCGAAAGGCGCTTTTTCGCCGCCACGCCACGGTCAGATCGTCCAGTGAAAACTCACAATTTGAATAACTTTTCATCTTTAAGGTCTTAAGATGGTCCTGACCAAATTTCAAGTCGATCTGATGTAATCTGCAGGAGGAGTTCGTTAAAGTACACGCCCTATAAAACGCAAAAATGGGCGAAAATCGCATATTAAATCCAATATGGCTGACTTCCTGTTGAATTTTGGGCATACCTCCAAGAGGCTTTTTTGTGCGTCTCCACATGATACATCTGTCTGCCAAATTTCATACTTGTAGGTGAAATCGGAGAACGGATATCAGTTTTTTCATTTTTCTAGGGGGCGCTAGCGAGCCATTTTGCAACAGCCGAGCCCGAGTCTCTTAAAATATTAAATTTTTCACCGCCTCTGATATGTGTGCCAAGTTTAACAACTTTTTGAGCATGGCAAAGGCCTCAAAAAGGCGATTCATTTGAGAGAAAAAGAAAAAGAATTAAAGCTGCAAGCAGCGATGAACGGGCCCGAGCACCTCTACGCGCGTCTGGGGTACGCGCGGGACGCCAACCGACGCGGCCAGGCACAATGAAACCGGAACTCTGACGAGCGCAATGACGTAGATCACACAATGTAAATTTCATCTGAATCGGATGATGTTTGTCACGTAACGCTGTCTTCCTGTTGCCAGTAGGTGGCGCTATGACTATGAGTCAATATTGCCATGTAGATGTCCTCAGATCTGGACTACTATGTGGTATTTCAAGTTTGGGGCAGATTGGAAAAAGTACAGTCGAGTTACAACATTTTGTCTTTCAATGGCGAGTCATGCAAATTCTCCGCCACGCCACGTCAACGTCGTTTCAAAAAACCTCACGATTTGAATAACTTTTCATCACAAAGGTCTTCAGATTGTACTGACCAAATCTGAAGTTGATCGGGTTAGGTCTCTAGGAGCAGTTCGTTAAAGTACAAAGCCTGGAAATGGCCAAAAATATACGAAAAATTCACACAAAAATCAAGATGGCCGACTTCCTGTTGGGTTTAGAGCATGGCACCAAGAGACTTTTTGTTAAGTCTACGGGTGATACATGTGCATACCAAATCTCGAACATCTAGGTGAAACGTACCGCGAGGGCGGCTTTGTTGAAATTTTGTAGGGGGCGCTATTGAGCCCCCTTGCCACACACAAGCACAAAAACCATATCTGTTAACATATTTTAGCGCTGTTAATGAGTGTGCCAAGTTTCGTTAGTTTTTAAGCAATCCTAGCACCTCAAAAGCAACTTCCTGTTTCATGGCGAACAATACGTCGCCATGGCAACGGCATTTCACGAAAATACAAAACCTTCGCTGTCTGGCGTCATGAACGTCTTACCATTGTTGTGACCAAATTTGAGGTGGATCTGGTTAACCTGCTAACAGTAGTACACCAAAATATGGCGACAGTAACTTCCTGTTGCCACTAGGTGGCGCTATGAGTATGATTGAAAATTAGACTGTAGATGTCTTCAGGCCAGGACGCTCATCAAATGTAATTAATTTGTATAAGATCTGACCATCTGGAGTTGAGTTACAGCGGTTTGTTTTTTCATGGCGACTCATCGAAATTCGTCATATCACCACGGCGCCGCCATTTGATGAAAACTCACAATTTTCGAAAGGAAGCATCATCAAGGTCTTAAGGCTTTTCTCACCTAATTTGAGGTAGATGTGATGAATTTCTGAGGCAGGGCACATCAACGTGTACAACATGACATTTCCTGTTACCACTAGTTGGCGCTATGACTGCGAGCCAAAATTTGCATGTGGATGTCATCAGGCTAGGACCCTCATCACACATGCGAAATTTAGAGCAGATTGGAAAATGTATGCCAAAGTTACAACAACTTCCTGTTTTTTGGCGAAAGGCGCGTTTTCGCCGCCACGCCACGGTCAGGTCGTTCAGTGAAAACTCACCAATTGAATAACTTTTCATCTTTAAGGTCTTAAGATGGTCCTGACCAAATTTCAGGTCCATCTGATGAAATCTGGAGGAGGAGTTTGTTAAAGTACACGGCCTATAAAACGCAAAAAATGGGCAAAATTGCATATTAAATCCAATATGGCTGACTTCCTGTTGAGTTTTGGGCATACCTTCAAGAGGCGTTTTTGTGCGTCTCCACATGTTACATCTCTCTGCCAAATTTCATACATGTAGGTGAAACCGGAGGGAGGGGCTCAAGTTTTCCAATTTTCTAGGGGGCGCTAGCGAGCCATTTTGCAACAGCCAAACCCGAGACCCTTAATATATCAAATTTTTCACCGCGTCTGACAAGTGTGCCAAGTTTAACAACTTTTCAAGCATGGCAAAGGCCTCAAAAACGCGATTCATTTGAGAGAAAAATAATAATAATAATAATAAACATTACAGTTTCAATAGGGTCCTCGGACCCGACTTCGTCGGTGCTCGGGCCCTAATAATCCTTACAGTTTCAATAGGGTCCTCGGACCCGACTTCGTCGGTGCTCGGGCCCTAATAAACATTACAGTTTCAATAGGGTCCTCGGACCCGACTTCGTCGGTGCTCGGGCCCTAATAATAAACATTACAGTTTCAATAGGGTCCTCGGACCCGACTTCGTCGGTGCTCGGGCCCTAATAATAAACACTACAGTTTCAATAGGGCCTTCGCTGGCCCGACGTTGTCGGTGCTCGGGCCCTAATAAGCACTGACAGCCTCTCAGCTGCCTTGAGTAATTTTACTTTTGAAGTATATTTTACTTACTTGCTTTATTATTTCCTTACAAGTAAGAATATAACTGCAGGACCATTTCGGATAATTATTTACTTTCATAAAAGATCTAAATACTTATAAAGTATTTAAATACTGATGTTGTATGAAATCTTAACGAATGAAAGCGGAATCTTTTCACACTATACACATTGTATGTTAATTGTACACAACTTTGTAAGTTCTAAATCAAGCAAATTGTAATTTTTAACATATATAGGGGTATATTATGTGGGATAAATTGGAGGTGGGGCTGTAATTTAATACTCTTGTAAAGATATGTAAGTTACCTTATGATGACTTGGGGAGGTGGGGCCCCCGTAATTT
>CAKAOJ020001894.1:0-25397 GCA_916701645.2 Sebastolobus alascanus
AAAAATAAAACATCCAGTACAAAGAGCAGCAGGGACTTCAGTCTGTGTTGCGTAGCCAGCTTCCTTTCAGCTCTCATGTTAACGTATTGGAGTCAACACACTGAGCTCAGCACTCACAGACCTGCAGAGACTTTGGGCATCAAGTCTGTAGATTTCACTGAAGTACACAGTGGAAATAAACTGCTGAGAGTCCTGAACGCATCATTACTGCAGAATCAGAGAGATATTCACTGCTCACTTTAATGATGGATTTGCTGCTGTTAGGGTTCAAAGATGTTAAAAAAACAGTGTCTCAGTGAAATTTGAATTACAAATGATAACTGGACACATCATGGTTACTAAATGTAACAATGGTTCTATGAAATAAGAGCCAGTGATTTGAGGCTTCAGTCAGACTGATCCCAGAGCTGTGACAAAGATGAACTGATCAATGAGAGAACAAAGACTTTCTGATCAGATTTGATGGTACGACAGTTTGATGGATGAGGACCACTGTCTCTATACATGTTGTGATGCTGTCAGCTGTAATCCAGCTTTATTTCCTGGAGACATGAACACAACAACAACATCTTCTTCACATCAACTCTAACACATGATCACAACAAGCTTCTGGCTGATCTGATTGGCTGTGTTACGTGCCTGCAGAGCCTTTCTCCTGTTCTGCCCCTTCCCCTTGTCTTGCAGGTGCTGCCAGAGGCCTGTACTACGAAGCGAGTTCAACATACCCAGGGTATCTTCTCGTTAGCTGCCTTAACTAACCCTAACAGACGAGATCCCGCTAAGCGGTCCTACGATGGTGGTTATCAACTCAGCAAGTCAACCCAGGGTTTCTCAGTCTGGCTATGACCGCGTTCACATGAACGGTTAGCTGTTCAGCATAAGTTACCATGACACCTCTTGGTGTTTGCAGCATCTGACCAATCACAGACATGGACATGTCTATACTGATTTGCAGACAGACAGGCAGAGCGGCACATTTTACAAAGTAAGAGTAAACTATATTAGACAAATACGAAGAAGTTAAACACTTAATCCAGACTAATAGTAACACAGTTGAAGCTTCCAAATGCAGGAAGGACAGCTGGCAAAAGGAAAAACTCCCGATGTGTGAATGCGTAAATTAACAGACTTATTAATTTAACGGAATACTCAAAAGTCTGATATAGTCTATATACATAAGAAATGTAAAGGATGGATAGATTACACTTCATTATACCCATTAACAAAGATGTGGTCTCCGGCGGTGTGAAACGGACTCAAGAGCAAGTAAAAAAATAAGTATTAAAATATAATTCAAAGCGGTAAACACCCACAGCATGAATCCAACTGTCCTTCCTGCATTTGTCAGTTTAAACTGTGTTGTTTTTAGCCTGGTTTAAACTTCTTCGTATTTGTGTAATATTACCATACGATCCGCGCACCGAGCTCTGATTGGTCAGTAGGAGGTGCTTTTATACGAGTTGATCTCTTATCTGGAACATAACCTGCTCCAGAGCAGGTCAGCTGTTCAGCATAAGTTACCATGGCGATCTACCCCGGTAAGAAGTGATCCACCTTCGTAAGACGGAAAACCCTCAGTTAACCCTGAAGTTACCTCGCTAACCCCAAATCCTGCTTCGTAGTACAGGCCGCAGGTCTAAGTGATAATGGAGGAGATTGGAGTCCACCTGTGGAGAGTTGTTCAGCTGCTGATTGGCTCACTCTCCTGCTATCTAGCCAATCGCTGTCGTGGGCTGCCTTCAAAAGAAGCTCACTCTGGGCTGCCTCTCTCTCTCTGACTCATTCTGCTGAAATTTGGATCGTGTGGTACTCTGATTTAGTTGTGAGATTAAAAGTTAAGGTTTGTGGTTAGGAGGTAGAGGACATAGGTAAGTTGGGGGTACCCTGTACACCTTTTCACATAGTATTGTTAATGTCTGTAAACACTAGGTTTATTGGTTGGTGCCACCCCCTTTGTATGTTTTGTACACCCCTGTTTTTTAAATAATTAAGTCAGCCTTTTGTTTGTGTTGTTTCCAGAGAAAGCAGACAATTAGTTAGGCCTGGTTTTGATTTATTGATTTCATTTATTTGGCACAACCATTTTGTCCCTACTTCCACTACGCTTTTTTTGTTAACTTTTAGTCATCTTTAATAAACACCTTTAACTTTGCACTTCACTTTGACTTTGTCTAATCATTGGTTGTTAGGTTGTTCAGTTATTGTTCCAACTAGTGGACGTAACAGGCTGACTGTTCTCTCTCTCTCTCTCTGTGTCACCGTGCTCCTCTCACAGCTTAACTGAAGAAAACACATCACAACAATACTGCTGAAACCAGCATGGACCGACTCCGACTGTCTACTGACCTCAGAGTCTTCAGTCTACAGTATGGACTCTTCACAAGATCAGACAGAAGCTTCACTCCTGAATCCTGCAGCTTGTTGTTTCCTCTCAGATCCAGCTCTCTCAGATGGGAGGGGTTGGACTTCAGAGCTGAGGCCAGAGAATCACAGCTGATCTCTGACAAACTGCAGCGCCACAATCTGAATAAAGAATAAATTATGTAAGTTTAGAAGACAACGTTCCTGCTTGAAATCATTCAATGATTAATAATCTGTTCAGAACTGAAGAAGGTTTCGAACGTAGACGTTTAGAAAATGTAAACTCCAAACACCTGAAGCCAACAGGATGCAGATTGAAACATGTCAAATACAAGAAGTGAAACAGAGCTCGAATTAATATTAATGACAACGTGCTGCTACTTCAATAAAGACGTAGTGACTTCACTTCTTAAACTCTGACAGCTCCACCAGTGGATCCATCTATACAAACTCATGTTGAGCAGCCAAACAAATAAAAACCCATAGAAACTGATTCAAGATTCAACTCAGGATCTCAAAGTTTCCAAAGATGTCAAATATGTCAGGATGGATTTTGGGGAAATGTGAACAAAGATATATAAGATACGACATCTACAACATTTATTTTAGGAAAAGTGGAGTCATAAAATCAAAGCATCTTCAGTTTAAACTATTCAGTCAGTATAAGCATCATATAGCTTCATAAAACTTATAGAAAAAACAAATACTGAAGATATTTGTTATCGTCTGATATCTGAAATAGAGATTATTTATTGATTCTTCATATTTGTTTTTTTTCCTCATTTCTCAAAAAAAAGAAACATGATGAAAGTCAAGAGCTGTGATATATGAAGGTTTTAAATGTGTAGCTCATGTAGCATTAAGATACTCAGTGTGGATCAGTATAATATCAGCCTTAAGTCTGCAGTTTAGTGTCACCACAACTTCCACATCATATTAATCTCAGTACACAAGTAAAAAATGGTGTCTGACCTCAGAGTCTCCAGTCTACAGTGTGGACTCTCCAGAAAACCACACAGCAGCTTCACTCCTGAATCCTGCAGGTTGTTCTTACTCAGATGCAGCTCTCTCAGATGGGAGGGGTTGGACTTCAGAGCTGAAGCCAGAGAATCACAGCTGATCTCTGACAAACTGCAGTACCACAATCTGAATAAAGAATAAATGATGAAGATAAAAATCACTTTATAATCCAATCAGATGTGTTCAGGTTTTAAATGTGTAGCTCAACATTACTATGTCCTAATCAATGATCTTTTCCCTAAAATGACCAGAGTGACTTTGTCATTGTGTTATTGTGGATCATCATAATGTAAGCCTTCTACAGACATCATCCAAATGTCACCACAACATTCATACACCTATTCATGTCAACACACATCAATAACATGCTGCTGATCTCTGTGTTCATCTCTGTGTGTGTGCTGAAAGATCAAAATCAATGATCAGACATTATTTGTGGAACACGTTGAAACAAACAGAAGCCAGAGAAATATTTCTACTTCATGAAGTAAACTTGATCAATACAGAACAAATACTCAGGGTTCCTACACATTTTCCATTTCAAAATTCCAGACTTTTCCTGACTCAAATTTCCAGACTTCTCTGTAGATTTTTCAGACCATATTTGACATTATGACTCGGGGTTCAGAGGACGCTGTGACAAGAACACAGTTACTCCCCCCCCCCCCCCCCCCCATGGTTCAGATGTCAAACGATTTTCCGCAAAGTTTGCATCCAGCTCTCCTTTCCCATTTGGAATTGTAAACCAACCAGGCTTTGTGTTTGGGATCATCAAGCCAACCCTCAGAAAACTTGCATTTACTCATCGTGGCCGTTCAGTCTACAGTCCTTCACAGAAAGCTGGATGACGTTCGACTGTCAGACATCCTGCTCTAGGTGAAAAACAATGATGCCCCCCCCCCCCCCCCCCCCCCCCCCCCCCCTATTAGCACCAGGGACAGACTGGGACAGAAATCCATCCCAGGACTTTGAGACGGACGGTTGTGTTTTATCTGAACGGTTGGAGGGCGCGAGGCGAAACATTTTGGGCAGTAATTTTACCACTAATACAGTTTTTTTGGTATAAAGAGAATCTGATGATGATGAAGACCTTCAAGACTCTTCATCGTGGATGACACCTCCTCAGTTTGTATCAGCACGTCACCACTGAATCAAAACAAGACCGGCCAGCTGGAACACTGGTCACAGTTCATCACGTTCATGATGTAAATGACTGAGCCAGTCAGATTTCAGCCAAAACGAGGATCAGTCCACATTAGGAGGGGCCGCTCGTACCCCCCCTCAATATGTAAAGTATTAGATTGTCTCAGTCTGACAGGCAGCGTTCTGCTCTGTGCCGTCTGCTTGCAGTTACCGGTTACTTTTTATTATTATATTATAATGTTGCTCATGATGACTAGTTGTCCACATTTCGCTGCCAAAGTGCCCCCCTAGGCAGTTGCCTAGTTGGCCTCTATGGAGGCGTCGGCCCTGGCTGTGACGTACAGGTGTAGAGGAAGCTCTGTAGGAGTGTGTGTTCAGTCACAGCCTACTTCTTGTGTTGCTTTCAACCACATCAAGCTCGCTCTGGACCACGCTCTCTCACACAGTATTAAACATTTTGGCTGCACTGGCTGCTCCAAACACCGTGAAAAACACTCTGCTTGTATGATCTTTTTATTTTTAGAAATTCAGAATTTTATATTTTAGAAAATAGAATAGGGGCAACAGTCTAGAAACAGAAATGTTTTTCCATTCTCTCTTTTCTTTTTTCTATACTTATCCAGACCTGGAAATTACTAAAATCAAATTCCATACATTTCCATACTGCGTAGGAACCCTGAATATTAGTTCAGAGGATCTTCTGTATCCAGATGTGACCATTTACCAACAATGATGAACATTAATAGACTTTAACAACTAACAGTCGACATTTTCTACAGTTTCTTTAAGAAACACAAGTCTTTAGTGACTGCAGACTGAATTAAGTTCAAGAAACATGAAAATATGAAGAAAAAGACATTAACAACTTTATGGATGTAAGTTATGTTTGTACATAAATTAGGTTCAATTGTTAATTAAACATATAAGATCTATAACAGTAACAGAGAGTCAGTGAACTGACCTCAGAGTCTCCAGTCTACAGTGTGGACTCTCCAGAAAACCACACAGCAGCTTCACTCCTGAATCCTTCAGCTTGTTGTCACTCAGATCCAGCTCTCTCAGATGGGAGGGGTTGGACTTCAGAGCTGAGGCCAGAGAATCACAGCTGATCTCTGACAACCAGCAGCCAAACAATCTGAATAAAGAATAAATGATGAAGATGAAAATCACTTTTTAATCCAATCAGATGTGTTTAGGTTTTAAATGTGTAGCTCAACATTACTATGTCCTAATCAATGATCTTTTCCCTAAAATGAGTAGTGACTTTGTCATTGTGTTATTGTAGATCATCATAATGTCAGCCTTCTACAGACATCATCCAGATGTCACCACAACATTCATACACCTATTCATGTCAACACACATCAATAACATGCTGCTGATCTCAGTCACGTCTGGAACTAGAGGATCAATATCAAATCAGACTTGGTGGACTTAATTACTTAATTTATTACCATTAAACTAATATGAAGATTCAGCAGTCTGAGTCAGACAAATCAAGTGAGTGTTTACCAAAGTTACAGACTGTTTAGTACCAAATTCCCTCTTTGAGTTACTATTCCTCCTGCAGCTCAACAAGGAAACTGTCAAACACAACATACTTATTGGATACATACAAAGGCTGGGCAATATATCCATATTATATCGATATCGTGATATGAGACTAGATATCGTCCTAGATTTGGGATATCGTAATATCTAGGGCTGTCAAAGTTAATGCCTTAATAACACGTTAACGCAATCGATCTTCCGGAGGTTGTAGCGGCTCAGTTTTAAAACTAGAGTGAAGATACTGGTATCATAGGAAACTACAAAACCTAATGAATCCACTGGTACCAACCGTGTCATACTAGCTCGTCGGGAAGGAGGTTAAATACCTCTGACCTCCAGATATATGAATGTAAATGGGTTCTATGGGTACCCACGAGTCTCCCCTTTACAGACATGCCCACTTTATGATAATCACATGCAGTTTGGGGCAAGTCATAGTCAAGTCAGCACACTGACACAGTGACAGCTGTTGTTGCCTGTTGGGCTGCAGTTTGCCATGTTATGATCTGAGCATATTGTTTTATGCTAAATGCAGTACCTGTGAGGGTTTCTGGACAATATCTGTCATTGTTTTGTGTTGTTAATTGATTTCCAATAATAAATATAAACATACATTTGCATAAAGCAGCATATTTGTCCACTCCCATATTGATAAGAGTATTAAATACTTGACAAATCTTCCTTTAAGCTACATTTTGAACAGATAAAAAAAATTTGTGATTAATTTGCGATTAATCGCGATTAATCATGATTAAATATTTTAATTGATTGACAGCCCTAGTAATATCGTAATATGGCATAAGTGTTGGCTTTTCCTGGTTTAAAAGGCTACATTACAGTAAAGTGATGTAATTTTCTGAACATACCAGACTGTTCTAGCTGTTTTATTATTTGTGATTCACACTTAGTCATGAGATCCACATTACTGAAATATTTTGTGAAAGCACCAATGGTCAACACTACAATATTGTCACAATATCAATATCGAATTATTTGGTAAAAAATATTGTGATATTTGATTTTCTCCAAGTCACCCAGCCCTAATACATCTAACTCAGACTGCTGAAGCCTCCGATTAGTTTAAGATCAACTTTACAGGTCATTTTACACAGAACAAGACTGTGGATTTAGTCCTCATCTCGTAACACTCAGGTTATACGGGGATTGCTTCACAGACAGAAGGAATGATGACAGACATCAATAACTCTTTGAATGTACATATAAAGATGTGAGTATTGTATTCAGATAGACTTGAAAAAAAATGTGAACCTGCAAAGATGTTTCTGATGCAGAATATTTATTTGGTTTTTGTTGCAATCTAAATGTCTGTGGCTTCAAATAATTAGACAATGCTGACATGAAAACAGAGCACAGTTAGATCTGCTGTCAAAAAAAAAGAGGAAAAAACTTAGAACCATAGAAACCTCTAATTCGATGGTGTCGTTAATAATCATCACTTATGTACCTTTAAGTTGGTGCAATACGTGTTTGTTGAAGACTGCTGCACCTTTAGACACGTTCAAATAGAGCGCTACAGGAAAGAGTCCTAAAACTCAGAAATGTGTCAGCATTTTAGCACTTCCTGTTCCCTCGTCTGGAAGTCAATGGGTTTTTAGTTAGATGCCTGAAATAAGGTCTGTGGTTAAAGGTCCAGTGTGTAGGATCTGGCGGTATCTAGCGGTGAGGTGAGGTTGAGATTACAACCAACTGAAGCCTCTCCTGTGTGCCAAGCGTGTTGGAGAGCTACGGTGGACGACGTGAAAACGTCCCTCTCTAGAGCCATCTGGAGCAGAGCCAGTGTGTAGAGAGTGTGTGTACAAACTACAGAAGCTACAGTCAGTGAACTGACCTCAGAGTCTCCAGTCTACAGTTTGGACTCTCCAGTCCAGAAGACAGCAGCTTCCCTCCTGAATCCTTCAGGTAGTTGTAACTCAGGTCCAGCTCTCTCAGATGGGAGGGGTTGGACTTCAGAGCTGAGGCCACAACTTCACAGTGAGTATCTGAGAGTTCACAGTCAGAAAGTCTGTCATGACACAAAAATTACAAAATATGTTATTATGAAAGAAGACAGTTTATATTAACTTCATGCATTTGATGACTAAACAGTTTGATATAAACTTCTTTGATTAACATTTACTCCTCACATCAGTGATTCAGCTAATCTTATCTCACTGTCTGACATGAAACAATAATTCTCATCATTCTCTCTCAAACCTGCACACTTTTAATCTTTGTTTTTCTTTAATCTTGCAGATGAAGAGAGAGAACATGTAGTTACATTGAGGCTTCCATAATGTCCAGTCTGTCAGTGTGATCTGATCCCAGGTCTGTCTCCACAAAGTTAGCATGAGGCCTTCTTGATTAGAAAAGCATATTAAAATTCATTAAATAAGTAATAATAATACAGTTGATAAAGTTGACCTCTCTTTGCTAGCTACCTGCTGCTGTCAGGTCCACGTCCATAAATGGGAAAATTCAACTGCTGCCAAACGGTAGAGAAATTTAAAAAATCACGTAATAATTGTAGACCTGTACATAATTAAACATTCATATAATTAAATATTTTGATGACTGCATGGCGTTTTGTCATTAACACTCTTTTCTGAGCATCAAACGTATTCAGCTCACAAACAAAATTAAAGAACCAATGAGGTTGCATTATTTTCAACATAATATCATCAGAAAGATGTTATCAGTGTATCAGCATTAAAAACATAACATTGTTCTTTGGTGTGTATAAGATCTCTTAAAAAGTATGAATTCTACCATTCTGCTGTTATATATTCATCAGACCGCTGTTATTGGTGGAAGCTGTGTATTTCCTGTTACTACTCTTCTCTACAGCTACTAGAGAGAGAAACACCTGAGTTTCCTTCTGTGAGTAACAGACTAAAATGAAAGTCTTAAAAACAAGATTATGGAACACAACTTGAATTCATTAGCTATAAAATGCACCATTGTTCGATTCAACACACTCAGGGGTTTTACAACGACAATATTTGTCTCGTATGACCAGTAGTTTATGGTGCCTAATGCTAGAGTTGGGTTGATTTAGGTGTGAATGGCACGGTTTGATTTTATGCTAACCGGCGGAACCGACATTTGTCATTATGACACGTTCTGGCAAATTCAAAAGTAGCCTACATCAGTAACCTGTGCCAACAGAGTCACAGTGCTCAATCCAGCCTGTATATTACTAATAAGCAATATGACAAAGTGGTTAACGTAATATTATTATATTATGTTGGTTTATAAACAAGAAGAGGTTTGTTTACTAGGAAGTTCATGTGTTTTTTGGGGTGACGAGACGAGACACGGCAGAGCTGGTCTCAAAGAAAACTAAAACTGCGGCAATATGGCAACATTTTATTTTGGATTTGAAGCCAACGAAAGAGATGAGCCAAAAAACACACGAGGTAAGTTGTAATGTGGTGTAAGGCCTATTGAAAGCAAACCCCAGCACCAGGGTTCTGGTCCCAGGACCGCCCCGACTCCCCGCCGGATCAGCAAACGTTCTGTTGCTGCCGTTACACCGGTTAGACCCAGCGCTCCACCAGACAGCTGATCTTTTGTTTTTTTATTTGTTATACGAGGTTCACATGTCGTCTCCATCACCCAAAAAGATAAATAAGAAAAAAACTGTAAATTGTAACAATTATTAGAAATAAATAGAATAAGTGTTCATTAACTTGACAGCTAGAAACACAAACTACTGAAACATTTTTGAACTCAGCATTTGAAACATGCTCAAAATACAACTGACATATTTACGTATGAAACACGTGGAAGAATACTAATAAGAATATTATATTTTAAGAATAATTTATAGTGTGTATATTTGAAGAACTAAACTAGTAATCTACACTGATCTATAAAGTTAATCACATCTGGACTTACAGAGCTTTCCTGCAGTTCCTCACAGCTGGAATCAGTCTCCGTCGTCCCTCGTCTGATGTGTTGTACTTCTTCAGGTCCAACTCATCCAGAACCTCCTCTGACATCTGCAGCATGTAGGCCAGAGCTGAGCAGTGGATCTCTGAGAGTTTCTTCTCTGATCTGTTCTCTGACTTCAGGAACTCTTGGATCTCCTGATGTACCGAGTGGTCGTTCATCTCCGTCAGACAGTGGAAGATGTTGATGCTTCTGTCAGGAGAGATATCATCTCTGTTCATCTTCTTCAGGTTGTTGATTGCTCTGATGGTCCGACCCAGCAGACCTCCTAAGAGCCTCTGGTTGGACTCCAGAGAGAGGCCATGAAGGAAGCGAACAAACAGGTCGAGGTGGCCATTTTTACTTTCCAGGGATTTCTCCATGGCTCTCTTCAGGAAATCCTCCAGGGTTGAATGAACATAATAATCTCCCAGGAAGTCCTTCAGTACCTTTGTGTTGCTGTCTGTGTAACAGTGGAACATGTAGACTGCAGCCAGAAACTCCTGAATGCTCAGGTGAACAAAGCTGTAGACTGTTTTCTGGAAGATCACACACTCTCTTTTGAAGATCTCTGTACAAACTCCTGAGTACACCGAAGCCTCTGTGACATCAAGACCACACCGCTCCAGGTCTTCTTGGTAGAACATGATGTTTCCTTTCTCCAGATTTTCAAACGCCAGCCTCCCCAGCTTCAGAAGAACTTTCCTGTCAGCCTCCGTCAGCTCCTGTGGACTCGTCTCATGTCCCTCACCATACTTCTGCTTCTTCCTCTTTGTCTGAACCAACAGGAAGTGTGAGTACATGTCAGTCAGGGTCTTGGGCAGCTCTCCTCTCTGGTCTGTAGTCAACATGTGGTCCAGAACTGTAGCAGTGATCCAGCAGAAGACTGGGATTAGACACATGATGTGGAGGCTCCTGGATGTCTTGATGTGTGAGATGATTCTGCTGGACAGCTCTTCACCACTGACTCTTCTCCTGAAGTACTCCTCCTTCTGGGCGTCAGTGAAGCCTCGTACTTCTGTTACCCTGTCAACACATGCAGGAGGGATCTGATTGGCTGCTGCAGGTCGGGAAGTTATCCAGACGAGAGCTGAGGGAAGCAGATTCCCCTCGATGAGGTTTGTCAACAGCACGTTGACTGATGACTTCTGGGTGACATCAGACACAACCTCATTGTTCTTGAAATCCAGTGAAAGTCTGCTTTCATCCAGGCCGTCAAAGATGAACAGAACTTTACAGACAGCGAGCTTCTCTGCTGTGACCTTCTGTAATGTTGGATGGAAAACATGGAGCAGAGTGAGAAGACTGTACTGCTCATCTCTGATCAAGTTCAGCTCCCTGAACGAAAGCAGAACCACCAGACTGACATCTTGGTTTTCCGAGCCCTCTGCCCAGTCGAGAGTGAACTTCTGCACTGAGAAGGTTTTTCCAACGCCAGCGACGCCGTTCGTCAGAACGACTCTGATGTGTCCCTGTTGGTCAGGTAAGGCTTTAAAGATGTCGTGGCACTTGATTGGAGCGTCATGGAGGGTCTTCTTCTTGGAAGCTGTCTCAAGCTGCCTCACCTCATGTTGGGTATTAACCTCTTCACTCTGTCCCTCTGTGATGTAGAGCTCAGTGTAGATCCTGTTGAGGAGGGTTCCACTTCCTGTTTCATCACTTCCTTCAGTCACACATTCACATCTCCTCCTCAGACTGATCTTATGTTCATCTACAACCTCCTGCAGAACACTATCTGCTGAAAGAGAAGGTAAAAGGCTTGAGACAAAATAAAGAAAATTTGACAATCTGCTTATTATTTTCATTGCCAATATTGAAGTGATTAATATAAAGTAAATACAAAAAGAAGTAAAGGTTAAACAGTCCAGTTTTTGTAAAAGCATCAGAAATGCTCCTTTTTCTTTCAGTCGGTGTAGATGTTTGATTGACAGCAGAGGAGGCGGAGCCTCAGCTGTCCGTCTGCAGCTCTTCATCTAAACAGCTCACTGTGGCTGTTCCTTCCTCACTGTAATATTTAAAACTGATCCACTCATCAAATAATGCAGAATACGTTCATATCTCGTTGTGTGGACCTGTTTTTATTAACAAAGCCGGGTTTCCACTAAAAGTTCCTGGGACTTTTTAATCCGACTACTTTTAAGGACCTAAAAGGTTCCTTCAGTCCACTGTTGTCTGTGTTTCCACTACGGTCTAAAGACCTGTGAAGATTCAGCATATTAGTCCTCTGATGTATGAAAAAGCAACATGACATGTGACGAGAGCTGTTGGTGGTCACAGCGGTAAACACACTCTGCAGTCTGCCGTTCAGTGTGTCCGCCTGTTTCATCTAAAAAACATACTGGAAAAAACTAAACATTAGGTTTTATCTCACTGTTACGACATTTACTGATGTACGTTGGATGTAATGAATCAAATGCAGAGGAGGAAAGTGAAACTAAGAGCGTCCGTCTCCACAGTAAATCATGTTGAGTATTTGAAGATTATTTATTTCTGCTTTAGAACATTAACGCTGTGAAAATAACATTTCTTTCTCTCATTCACAACACCGTCACGCTCCGTCTCTCTGTCTCTCTTCTCCTGATCGTCCTCTCACTCGTGCTGTCTCTCTTGTTATCTGTCTTTTTGGCTGGACCTCAGAGGACCAGCCCTACAACCACAGGGGTCTGTCACTGAATGAGTGATGGAGCTACACGATTGGTCGGCCGAGTGTCGGAGTTTCCTCATTGGCCGTTGCTCTTTCAAAATGAAAAGGCGGGAACAGTCCTTTATGCACATGAGCTGTCAAACTGGGAGATCTAGTTCTGAAATGAAACCAGATTCAGCAGAGGCATCGCCTGTATCTCACTTAAAATGTTTTCATAAGTAGATTTTGGTGGATTGTTTAGACAGAATAACAGAAAGTTTATGAGCAGGCCGCCATGATGTTTCCTGTTTGTAACGGCGAGCAGAAAACCAGGAACCAATCAGATGCATTCCACGTCACCTCTTGACCCATAGACATATATACATAGACATTGCCCTCTGGATTGTACGTCAACGTTGGCGTATGTATATATGTCTATGGCTTGAACGGCCAGTTGAGTGGAGCAGCGAGTCTTCTAGTGTCCTCGCAGGACCTGGTGGACATGTAGCGCTGGATTTAACATTATAGACATGACCACTGACTATCTGTAGAACAGTTTAGCCACAAATTCACAGACTGACCGAACACGGTCCAGACATAGACTCGGTTTGGACCGAGTCTTGTTTAAAATGAGTTGGGAAGCCGACAGCAGAGCAGAGCCTGACTTTACTTTTAATGTTACCAAATAAAGAAACATGTTCTCCCTTCGTCCTAAAATGGTCCTAAACCGATACTAGAGGACTTCTTTGTTTATGAATGAAGCGGTACAGTTGAAGCAGTGGCCCTGTGTGTGTGTGTGTGTGTGTGTGTGTGTGTGTGTGTGTGTGTGTGTGTGTGTGTGTTTCACCAGCATCAGCAACGTTCATCCCTGCAAACTCCACCCCGAAAGTTCCGGTACTTTCAGAAAGTACTACCCCCCCGACCAGGGCCTTCTTTGGGGTAAAAAGGCCCCAGAACTTAATTTAGACCCTGGTCCCTGCGGTCGAAACACAATGAGTTCCTCGAAACGTTCTTAGTTCTGGGGGAAAGTTCCTGCGGTCAAAACGTGGCTAAAGAACTGCAAATATCGCTGACATATACACTGCATTTCCTGTAGCTGCTTCACAATAAAAGCATCCCGCTGGTTTGTAGGTGGAAAACTATTATGTGAAGCAGCAGCAACAGGAAATATTTGTTTACATCAGCAGTAAGTTAACACAGCTCTGATATGAAAAAAGCAATCAGTAAACAGTAAAATAAAACGGATATCTGAAAACACAAAAAGGAGCACAGGAGGGAAAGTAAACTCCAAACCACAGAGATTCAGTTAGAAGCTACAAAAGTACCCTAACCCTAACACGGGAGAGGCTTCAGTTGGTTGCAATCGAATCAATCACATATCAATTAATATTCTCTATGCAGATTGAGAGCAAACAGCATGCTGATTGGTTAATGAAGGGGTCAGCAACCTGCAGCTCTTTAGCCCCTCTCCACTGGTTCCTGTGGCTTTAAAACATTATATGGAAATGAAGTTATTTTTTAACATTTTAATTTTTGTTTATCATTGTTGTAGTGATTCTTACATTCTCCAACTGTAAAAATGTGTAACCTTGACTATGCATTGAATAAAAACATAATAACATTTCAGTCAACTAAAATATGCATCATAGCCTACGTACGTCTACGGCCCGGCGCCTTATCCTCTAGTTTTGCTGACCTCAGTAGCGGTGGCTAATCTTGAGTCTCTAGCTAAGCTAGCTATGGATTCAAAATCCCAAAAAGAGAATTTAAAGAGGACCTGTTATGCTTATTTTTGGTCAGTCGGCCTACTGTTGTGATTGGTCAACTGAACTAAACTCTTTGGACTATGCTCCAGCTCCGCTCTAACTAGCTTAGTTTGAGAGCGTGACAAACTAGCCGTTATGCAAATGTGTTACTTGGTGACATCATCACATTACGGAAGAAAAGGCTTCAAGGACTTCAAGTGAGGTGTTTCAGGAGCCGTGTTTCTGTGGGGGAGAGTAACTCCCTTTGGCGTGGACTTTGGGTTTTGTAACTTTGCCTTTTACATGCACATAAACTATATAACACACTGAAGGAAAGGGAAAAAGAACAAAAGTATAATAGGTACCCTTTATTAGTGCGTAGACAGATTTGTTTGCTTTCACCGCTGCTGGCTTACCGGTGTGCTTGATCAGCGGCGAGAAATTAGCAAACAACCAAAAAAGTAACTGAAAGACATTTCAAGAACAAACACATTGCATTTGCTGAAAAGCCAGCAGGAGCTTCCAGCCAAATCTCCTGAGACATTTCTTCAGTGTCCTGCGTCTCATTTGCACTTGGTTGCTCACTGCATTAAGCTTTGTTTATACTCGCACGAGACAGCGTGGCCTCTGTAGATGGTGCTCACACTACAAGCATGCACAGAGACGTTTATGCTCAGCGTGTTGTTCGTTGCAGTACGCTCCGAAACGCCAGGAGACGTACAAACTAAATATCAAGTGGATAAGTAAGAAGTCAACGAGTGGTACCGGAGAGGAAAGTAGGTTGCCTGGCAACAGTAGTAAACACTAAACACCGACGTCCGCCAAACATTACATTTGTGTCCTGTAATTATTACTGTCGCTTACCTCCAAGTCTAAATGACTTCCTGTCTCTCGGTGCTTCCCCTCGGGTCACCACTCTTTACATCAGACCTTTTTTTAGCTTTTTGCAGCAGAAAGATGCCTTTGCCCAGTGTGTTGCCTTTTTCTTTCCAAATATTTAATGACATGTAATTGTCCCTGTTGTCTTTAAATTAACAGTTGTAGAGATTTCTGTATAGGTGAAGCTGCTTGGTTTTGCCGCTCCAGAGAGATTTGTTTTGGGTTTTTTTTGCGCCAAAAATGTCTCTTTTGATAGTAAAGGTTGCTGACCCCTTGGTTAATGCCAAGACAAGGGGTTCTATCATTAAACCAAAGGGTTCAGATTTCCTCTCAAAGGAGAACACAGGACAGGTGATACAGAGCACATATGAATGCTGGAGCAGAAAAAATATGCAGTTAAATTCCAGGTGGACTTAAAATGTAATGATATTTATAATAATCTTAAATGGTCGTGCTGTATGACATAACACATGTCACTGTATTAAAACAACAAGTAGTGTTTTCAGACACGGAGACGTCATCAGACAGATAGTCTTACTTTGTACAGTGCTGGTCTGACTGGCTGTCTGCAGTCCAGCTCTTGTTCTGGATCTTTCTCCACACTGGGGACAGGAGGAGTCTCCTGATGAAGCAGATTGGTCCCAGTATGAGGTGATGCACTGTCTGCAGAACCAGTGTCCACAGCTGGTAGAGACTGGATCCTTCAGGACGTCCTGACACAAAGCACAGCAGGACAGCTGCTCCTCCACAGAGACATCACTCCTCTTCCTGTGAAGACATGTCTTTATAACTAAAATGATTTATTGATTGGCCGACACTGTCTCAAATCTCAGATGGTCACAGGGAACAGTTAAAGTGTTGGTACTTTTCTGTTTGAATTCAGCATTCAGTCTGTGATGACAGTGTTCCTTTATTGTAACTCTCCTGCTTTCATAAACACTAATGAGCTGAATTTCCTATCTGGCTGTCTTATTAACCTCTTAACAATCTGACGGACGCTATTCTGTCTTTCAGAGGTTGTAGCGGCTCAGTTTTAAAGCTAGAGTGAAGATACTGGTACCATATGAAACTAGAAAACCTGATGAATCCATTGATACCAACCATGTCATGCTAGCTTGTCGGGAAGAATGCTGACCTGAAGATATGTGAATGTAAATGGGTTCTATGTGTTCTATGGGTTCTATGGGTTCTATGGGTACCCACGAGTCTCCCCTTTACAGACCTGCCCACTTTATGATAATCACATGCAGTTTTGGGCATGACACAGCATCACTACCCCCTTTGATATACTACGTCACGATGGAGTCTAATCACCAAAGACTTTGCACTATTCTACTTATCATGAACCATGTAATAAATTATTGTTCATTCGATATGGAGTCTCTCCTAGTTGAAATATATACATCCTTATAGTCAGTGTATTAATACAGTAGCTTAGATGATAACAAAGCTACATGTACAGTATATATACATCCTTATAGTCAGTGTATTAACGTTACAAACAGTAACTTAGATGGCGGTCGGCGTGCTCCCAGTTTGGAGAAGCAGACAGGAGTACCAGCAGGAAGCTAAGCGATGTACTGCTGTGGAGGCCACGTTAGCGCAGATCAGAAAGTCACACAATAACACAAACTAACTAACCGATGGATGCAGCGGTAGACCAGCAACTCCTGTGTTCTGAGAGGGAAAATTATTGTTTTTGTGAATGGAGTCTGGTGGCTCTGAAGACAGTGACATAACGGCTTCAGTTCTCTGTCAGAAAGGGCTGTTTGATGGCGAGGTAAAGCAGAGAAAATATTCTAAATATAGCGTACACTTAAACCGTTATATCGCTCTCTTCAAAGCCACCAGACTCCATTCACAAAAGCAGTAATTTTACTTCCCAGAACACGGGAGTATACATACAGCCCCACTTCAAAAAAAGCTGCCATAACAGCTGATTTTAGGAGAAGTCACACCAACACAGTATTTTGAAGACAAATGTGAGAAAACTAATTACACATTTGAAGCACATTCTTTCAGATTTTGAATAGTTGTAAATCTTTACATCGACTTCAACGTTTGGGCAGAAATATGAATATTTTCATGAAGTGTGAATTGTGAAATGGAGGTTCTCAGGTGTTTTGTTACAGAAATACAATCAGTAGTTTGTGGCTATAAAACCCAGACTAAGATCCATCTTAGTTTGAAACAGTATCTGCACTAATAGTTCTGCATCAGGAATATGAATCTTTTAACAGAACATTTAGTCTTCATCCTCAATGCATCATCGTCCATCAGGTCAGCTTACAGAAAAAACAGTCTCTTACTTTGACTCTGAGGCTCCAGGTTCATTACTGAAGTGTAGAGGTTCCCATATGGACCGGTCACTCTTCATAGAGAGACAGCTGGGTACTGGAGACTCTGCTCTCGGTCTGTACTGAACTCTGCAAACACCAAGATGATTTTATTCATATCACATGAATCCTTGATAAATTCTCTGATGACAAAACCATTTCAGTAGCTCTAAACACACAAACTACTGCTACTGTCAATAATTTGGTTTAAAAGTTTGCATTAGTCCTCTTAGATTACAGCTTTTCTGGGTGACTGACAGCTGTCACAGATACGAAGAGGAAGAATGCACAAATTAATTATTTCTGTCATGAAAAGTTTCTTAAACTACAGTTAGTAAATACATTTTAGTAGAAATTTAAAGCTGCAGTATGCGAGATTGGCGCAAATATGATTTAAAAAAGATATTTTTAGAAAACGGCCGCTATATCGTGACAGCAGTACATGAAACAGGTAACCTGAGTTAAATCCTGTTCCTCTGTGTCCTACTGTGTCCTCCGGTGCTCCTAACGGCATCTGAAGGATTTCACTTACCGGAGGAAAACAAGGTCCGCTGCCCAGCTGCAGTCTATGAGAGCCGGCTGTCAATCACTCGCAAACTCCGACCAAACGGTCAAACTAGGCAGCGCTGATCAAATATGAATCAATATTCTGTTAGTGTAATGACTATTTCTCTCCTCAGATGTTCTCAGAATCATCTTATAGTTACTGTTTAGCTGTAAAATGAGAAAGTTTGTGATGCGGCCGCCATTGTAAAATCTGTTGAAGGAAGCCAAGTTCTGGTCACATGACCGGAGCACAGCCAATAGGAACGCTCTCTCTCTCTGAAATGACCTGTGATTGGTCAAAATCTGCCGTCACGGGCTAGATTTTTCTAAAGCCTGAAAACAGAGCCATGATGAGGAGAAGAAGTCTAGTTTTCTCTCAGACCACCTGAATTACAACATGCTGAAAGGTTATTATGGGATTTTTGCCAAATTATGCCAAAAAAGTGTTGCATACTGCCACTTTAATATACAAACACACAATCAACAAAATCATGGAATTGGCATGGCATAATTTTGTTTTTATATAATTCTGTACCTTCCCAGTGGTGTTCCTTATGTATTCAAATCTGAACTCTACGTACATATGTTTTAGCATCAAAATGCTGTTTTCCCTTCAAGCCCTTCTAAATACTTTCTCCCACATGGTGACCTAACGTAGGTTTCTGCATGATGACGGAGCTACATATACAGTATATATACATCCTTAACGTCAGTGTATTAATACAGTAACTTAGATGATGACACTGCTACATGTACATTATATACACATCCTTATAGTCAGTGTATTAATACAGTTACTTAGATGATGACACTGCTACATGTACAGTATCTATTCATCCTTATAGTCAGTGTATTAATACAGTTACTTAGATGATGACACTGCTACATGTACAGTATCTATTCATCCTTATCGTCAGTGTATTAATACAGATACTTAGATGATGACACTGCTACATGTACAGTATATATACATCCTTATCGTCAGTGTATTATTACAGTAACTTAGATGATGACACTGCTACATGTACAGTATATATACATCCTTATAGTCAGTGTATTAACGTTACAAACAGTAACTTAGATGGCGGTCGGCGTGCTCCCAGTCAGGAGAAGCAGACAGGAGTACTAGCAGGAAGCTAAGCGATGTACTGCTGTGGAGGCCACGTTAGCGCAGATCAGAAAGTCACACAATAACACAAACTAACTAACCGATGGATGCAGCGGTAGACCAGCAACTCCTGTGTTCTGAGAGGGAAAATGACTGTTTTTGTCAATGGAGTCTGGTGGCTTTGAAGACAGTGATATAACGGCTTCAGTTCTCTGTCAGAAAGGGCTATCTGATAGCGAGGTAAAGCAGAGAAAATATTCTAAATATAGTGTACACTTAAACAGATATTGATTTTTTGTTTTGTTTTAGGTGGCTAAAATACTTTTTTCTGCTGCTCCCGTCCACAGCTGCTTTACCTCGCCGTCAGACAGCCCTTTCTGACGGGGAACTGAAGCCGTTATATCGCTCTCTTCAAAGCCACCATACTCCATTCACAAAAGCAGTAATTTTACTTCCCAGAACATGGGAGTATACATACAACCCCACTTCAAAAAAAGCTGTCATAACAGCTGATTTTAGGAGAAGTCACACCAACACAGTATTTTGAAGACAAATGTGAGAAAACTAATTACACATTTGAAGCACATTCTTTCAGATTTTGAATAGTTGTAAATCTTTACATCGACTTCAACGTTTGGGCAGAAATATGAATATTTTCATGAAGTGTGAATTGTGAAATGGAGGTTCTCAGGTGTTTTGTTACAGAAATACAATCAGTAGTTTGTGGCTATAAAACCCAGACTAAGATCCATCTTAGTTTGAAACAGTATCTGCACTAATAGTTCTGCATCAGGAATATGAATCTTTTAACAGAACATGTAGTCTTCATCCTCAATGCATCATCTTCCATCAGGTCAGCTTACAGAAAAAACAGTCTCTTACTTTGACTCTGAGGCTCCAGGTTCATTACTGAAGTGTAGAGGTTCCCATATGGACCGGTCACTCTTCATAGAGAGACAGCTGGGTACTGGAGACTCTGCTCTCGGTCTGTACTGAACTCTGCAAACACCAAGATGATTTTATTCATATCACATGAATCCTTGATAAATTCTCTGATGACAAAACCATTTCAGTAGCTCTGAACACACAAACTACTGCTACTGTCAACAATAAGTAAGGGACAATGTACAGCGAGCCGGTCATTGTTGTGAAAGAATCCCCTTCAGGGTGATGAGAGACCTCTCCGCCTCACGTCGGGATGCAGCATCGCCCTTTCGGGGATTCTTTCTCAACAATGACCCGCTAGCTGTACATTATTCCGTAATTAAAAGTTTGTAGCCGTTTTCTTAGATTAGATTACATCTTTTCTAGTTGACTGACAGCTGTCACAGATACTAAGAGGAAGAGTTTATCTGTTAAATTTTAGTTGGCAAATACATTTGTGTAGAAAAACGAGTCATATAAATGAGTTAGTAGCAGCTCTCTTACTTTGACTCTGAGGCTCCAGGATCACCTTTAGACCGATCACTCTTCATAGACAGACAGCCAGAGACTAGAGACTCTGCTCTGACCTCCTCTTCCTCCACACAATCATTCATCTTCTGATCTGAAGTCAGTCTGAGAGGTTAAACAGGAACACTGACTGTGAGCTCAGAACATGTAAAGGAAACAAGTTTGTACATGAGTCACAGGCAAGACTGAGAGAACAGGAAGTAACACACACGCACGCACGCACGCACGCACGCACACCGACGCGCGCGCACACACACACACACACACACACACACACACAGACACACACACACACACACACAGTATACAGTATAATAAAACCATCCGGCATCAACCCGGTCAGTTCTCTTTAAATCTCTGCTTGTATTCTTGGGTTACAGCAGGTTTAATGAGTATTATTCAGCCAGTCACGACTTTGTATTCACAGATGAATCAAACTGTTGAGTACATTCTAACATTTCTCTCCTCTACAGTCCACAGGGACAAAGCTGACTCAGAGAGTTTAACAGTAAAGTAATAAAATGTTGGATTAACACTCACCCTGCTTCACTCTTTAGTTTTCCTCCTGCTAAGTTTACTGAAAATGGACTATGAGCTGACTGAACACTTTCACTTCCAGGGTTTACTCCCTGTTCTCGTGTTCTTTCATCACATGATCAGTGTGGCTCAAACCCCTCTCCATTTACAGGAAATCTTTGACCTCAGAGTTTATCTATGAGTGTTCGTGTGTGTGTGTGTTACTCACACAAATCAGCTTTTCAACACAGTGTGTTTATGAGAATCTCTTTTGTCTTGAACACGTTGAATTATTATATCTCATTTGTATGTTTAAATCATGTCAATAAATCAGTTTAGTGAAATACTAATGTGCTTTTATTGTTTTTTTTTTAGAATTATATGACTAAGATTTTTCTGAACATCTGGAAGAAAAAATTATTCTTTAATTCTGAGCTGCAAGTCTTTTTCATAATCTAAACATAGTAGCCTGAAATGACACATCTTCCTTGCTCAATTAGTACAAGAACCTACATTTTGAATGGTATTATATTATTATCACATTAGTTATATTTGTATGTTTCTTCCACTATTTCATGTTTTCATAAAAAAATATTTAATTATTATTAAACAAAAAGAGGAAAGACATAAGTAATTTCCAGCAACCTGGATTTGGAAATATAATCCCAAATTCTCTACTCTCTACTAATGTTTAAGTTAATTATTTCTTAAAGACGTGTTTATTGAATTTCACATGTCAGTATTTCAGAATTAGTAGAAGCTTATCATTAATGAGTAACTTTATCAAAAATGTATTTTTATTTTCGTGTCACACTATCAAGTTTCAGATTGACTAAAGAAACAGTCTCAACAGATAATGACTAGCCTGACTGAGAAGATGATCATGCAGTATAAAGTTTAAATGTTTATATATCTCATTCAAAAAGTAACTATGTTAGGGACAAATACTTTTAAATAGTAAACAGCATTTGATAATTGTTAATTCAATGAACTATATTTTTTTGGCATCTTTTCCTTTAACTTTCTACAGAACACATATTTTGGCATTGCAATTGAATTTCAATTTTTTAATGTTATAGGTTCAATGTCAGTATAGCAGTTGTAAGCGAATGTAGCTAACAACAAACTAAACCTTGTTATTTTAACCAAGTGTAGTTAGCTGATAGCTAATGTAGCTAACAACTAACTAAACCTAGTTATTTTAACCAAGTGTAGTTAGCTGATAGGTAATGTAGCTAACAACTGACTAAACCTAGTTATTTTAACCAAGTGTAGTTAGCTGATAGCTAATGTAGCTAACGACTAACTAACCCTAGACGCCCTTTGACCTCCTCTGTCTCTTGCCCCGGTGAACCATTTTGACAGGGCCCTCTCAGCTTCTTGCTGGTTGACCTTTGACCTCACTGCGTTCTTCTTAAGCGCCTCTGTAAAACAAATTTGGGTTGAAGAATATATATAAGCTAACATTAAAAATAGCACCTTTGTGCTTCGTACAATCCGGGAAATAAGAAGAATAAAGAGGAGGAGCACAGAGACTTCTGCTTTTCAGCTGGGCAGCACTTCTCAAAATTTTTCGCTTGCCGTTCCTCTTTTCCTTTTTTTTTTTGCTTCCAGGGTGGTAATTCCTCTAAACAGTTGTTTGTTTTTCTTTGCCAGAAAAGTAAAGGTTTATCTCATTTTAAAACAAAAAGCTGAACATTTTCAGGAGCTCATGATGATGCTGCTATCTTCTTCAGAATTCTCTCTCTCCCTCTCTCTTTCTCTCTCTCTCTCTCTCTCTCTCCCTCTCTCTCTCTCTCTCTCTCTCTCTCTCTCTCTCTCTCTCTCTCTCTCTCTCTCCCTCTCTCCCTCTCTCTCTCTCCCTCTCCCAACCCCTCCCTCTCTCTCCCTCTCTCTCTCTCCCTCTCTCTCTCTATCTCTCTCTCTCCCAACCCCCCTCTCTCTCTGTCTCTCGCTCCCTCTCTCTCTCTATCTCTCTCTCTCACCCCCTCTCTCTCTCTCTCTCTCTCTCTCTCTCCCTCTCTCTCTCTCTCTCTCCCAACCCCTCCCTCTCTCGCAATTCAATTTCAATTCATGACGTAACACTGTACATATTGCCAAAAGCATATTCAAATGATGAAAATTTACAATAGTTAAATTTCATTAACATCAATAAAGTAAAAATAAAAAAAAATAAAAAAAAAATCATAACGCTCCACAAGTCAAAATTTGTTGGAACAACGATATCAACAGGAAATAAAGCGAACTAACAAACAATCAAACAACAACAAGGTGCAGACAGCTGTCCCTCTCCCTCAGTTTATGTACCTGTCCCTCAGTTTATGTCCCTCTCCCTCAGTTTATGTCCCTGTCCATCAGTTTATGTCCCTGTCTCTCAGTTTATGTCTCTGTCTCTCAGTTTAGGTCCCTATCTCTCAGTTTATGTCTCTGTCTCTCAGTTTATGTCCCTGTCCATCAGTTTATGTCCCTGTCTCTCAGTTTATGTCCCTCTCCCTCAGTTTATGTCCCTGTCTCTCAGTTTATGTCCCTGTCTCTCAGTTTATGTCCCTGTCTCTCAGTTTATGTCTCTGTCTCTCAGTTTATGTCCCTGTCTCTCAGTTTATGTCCCTGTCCCTCAGTTTATGTCTCTGTCTCTCAGTTTATGTCCCTGTCCCTCAGTTTATGTCTCTGTCTCTCAGTTTATGTCCCTGTCTCTCAGTTTATGTCTCTGTCTCTCAGTTTATGTCTCTGTCTCTCAGTTTATGTCCCTGTCCCTCAGTTTATGTCCCTGTCTCTCAGTTTATGTCCCTGTCCCTCAGTTTATGTCCCTGTCTCTCAGTTTATGTCCCTGTCTCTCAGTTTATGTCCCTGTCTCTCAGTTTATGTCCCTGTCCCTCAGTGTATGTCCCTGTCTCTCAGTTTGTTTATGTCCCTGTCCCTCAGTTTATGTCCCTGTCTCTCAGTTTATGTCCCTGTCCCTCAGTTTATGTCCCTGTCCCTCAGTTTATGTCCCTGTCTCTCAGTTTATGTCCCTGTCCCTGTCCCTCAGTTTATGTCTCTGTCCCTGTCCCTCAGTTTATGTCCCTGTCCCTCAGTTTATGTCCCTGTCTCTCAGTTTATGTCCCTGTCCCTGTCTCTCAGTTTATGTCTCTGTCTCTCAGTTTATGTCCCTGTCTCTCAGTTTATGTCCCTGTCTCTCAGTTTATGTCTCTGTCTCTCAGTTTATGTCCCTGTCTCTCAGTTTATGTACCTGTCCCTCAGTTTATGTCTCAGTTTATGTCCCTGTCTCTCAGTTTATGTCTCTGTCTCTCAGTTTATGTCCCTGTCCCTCAGTTTATGTCTCTGTCTCTCAGTTTATGTCCATTTCCCTGTCTCTCAGTTTATGTCCCTGTCTCTCAGTTTATGTCCCTGTCTCTCAGTTTATGTCCCTGTCTCTCAGTTTATGTCCCTGTCTCTCAGTTTATGTCCCTGTCTCTCAGTTTATGTCTCTGTCTCTCAGTTTATGTCCCTGTCTCTCAGTTTATGTCCCTGTCCCTCAGTTTATGTCTCTGTCTCTCAGTTTATGTCCCTGTCTCTCAGTTTATGTCCCTGTCTCTCAGTTTATGTCCCTGTCCCTCAGTTTATGTCCCTGTCTCTCAGTTTATGTCCCTGTCCCTCAGTTTATGTCCCTGTCCCTCAGTTTATGTCCCTGTCTCTCAGTTTATGTCCCTGTCTCTCAGTTTATGTCCCTGTCTCTCAGTTTATGTCCCTGTCCCTGTCCCTGAGTTTATAATAATAATAAATAATAATAATTTTATTTGTAGAGCACTTTTCAAGCACAAAGCACAAAGTGCTTTCCAAAGAAGTTCACATCAAAGACAGCAGAATACAATGAACCACAAATAATGAAATAAAAACCAGTAAAATAAAAATAAAAACAGTAAAAAATAAAAAACAGTCAAAAATAGGTAAATAAAGAAATAAGCATATACATATTCATACAATTACATGTGCACATTCATACACATCAGCACACAAGCATACAAAGGACTCAAAAATTCAGCTGATTGGAAAAGCCATTTTATAAAAGTGAGTTTTAAGACTGGATTTAAAAGTGGTGACAGAGTCAGCTGATCTGATGCTCAGTGGGAGACTATTCCAGATTCGGGGTGCAAGTACTGCAAAGGCTCGATCACCCTTTGTTTATTCTTTGGAACCGTTAAAAGACC